>JAKCWG010000276.1:0-103452 GCA_021464415.1 Lonicera japonica
AGTCTTCACTCCATGATCCAACTCCGGTGCTATACTTGGACTGATCATAAACACAGACCAACAACTTTCTGACACATCAAAATGTCAGAACCCATCACTTTAACTGTTTGTCACGCGACAAACAAATATGTCCTAACACTATAAATAGGCCTATACCCCATGGGTTCAAATACATATTTTTTACATCAAAAATTTGTATTCTCTCTGATGGGGAGCTATTTTCGTCGCTAAAAATAGCTTGATCAAAAATCCTTTTATAACTACAAAATATGTTAGTAACGTAGATAGTAGTAGTAAGGAGTCAAATCCACGGGAATTTTTTAGGAATCAATAAAAAAAAATTGAGAAAATAATATATTTAAAATAAAAACCATTTTTTTTTGTCTTTGAGAAATGCTTACTTTTCTTATGAATAATTTTAATACTAATAAAATGAAATAAAAGTGGAGAAAGTGGTTTTGGAGAAATAAAGTGTATGGATATCAAGGGTTAAGAATCCACCACCAAATTATCAATGGATATAGACTGATATATTATTGCACATATATACCCAAAATAAATTCTAAACTAGTTTGATTAAATGGAATCACCTATGGTATGTAGAGTGAACCCAAAAGCTAACCAAATAGTATTTGACAATTTATTTGTTTATAAGAGATTTTTTCTTTCAAGATCTATATTTTCTTCTTTTAGAAATAATAATAATATGAGGTTGTCACTCACTCACATTAACACTGAAAAACTAGAAGATAAATTTGGAAAATAAAATCAACTTAAGAAAACCCTATGGTATGTAGCTCATCTCTTAACTCAAATATAAAAACCAAAATGGGATCAACTATGGTATATAAGTAATCCAAAGATCTTGTTTAAGAAAAATCACAAATGAGTATATTTATGCAATATTATAAAATTCTAAATCACAAATAAAAATGGGGCTTCATCTCTATCCTTAAAAGGGAGATTAGCCTTCCATAAAGATAGAAGAACAAAACAAATACTAAAAGGGGCAATTTGTTTTTACGCCCCTGTATTTGATCGTTTTTAGAGGTTAGTCCACTAGAAGATTGAAATTAGTACTCAGTCCTTTTTACCTTAATTAGTAATTAATGTTGTATTTTCATGACTAATATACCCCTTTTCAATCAACCAATTCCTTCCTACTATTACGGAGAAAAATAAAGAAAGTTGACTATCTATACCTACTTAATAATAATGTTATAATTTCGGAATAATTCATATAAAAAATAATTACAAAGCTAAATATATTATGTAATTTCATATGTTTGAACACAAAAAAATACTAATACATATGTTACATATAATTAATATGTTTCAACAAAATAATATAGATAAATATATAACATACATATAATTCATATAATAATACAGATACATATGTTACATATAATTAATATGTTTCAACAAAATAATACAGATACATATAATAGTAATACAGATTGGACAAAACCTCAACTTTTAATACAATTTCAAAACAAATAATACTTGCGTATTGTTTGTAAGTATGATGTTAAGGGATTATATCTGTTGGATTTAAAATATACATGATTCATTTAGTAAATATAAATTAGATTTTTGTATCAATTCATAACAGCCAAAATAACTATTAAAAAGCTAGTAATTTATGATTTAAAGCCACATTAAGTTAATGGTAAACGAGAAAAAATACATCAGTGGTATTGATGAGGCTGTTTAATTGCAATTATATACATATTATATTTATGAATTGTGTATATTAAAAACCAAATGATGGTTCGTTATGAGGCCTTGATTATTAGTTATATCACAAAAAAAATACTTTATTTGACAATAATAAAAGACATTAAAGCAATTAAAGAATACCTGGATTGTTGTCTTTTGTCGCTGAAATATCTGTAACTGTATCAACATTTGCGAAACAGTTATGTTAATATGAACAGCCATAACTGTTCACTCCCGAGAAATAAACAGATGTAACCTTTGGGTGGATTGTAACAATATAAATGGAGTTACAACAGTTGGATCGAATGAACCCTAAAGACATTAAACCCAACCTCTCATGTACATCGTTTAATCGAATGAGAATATCACTCTAAAGTTAGATATGTTTAAGTAATTCCAATAGGTACCAATCGATCACTTAAGAGATCGAACTCTCACCTGCTATCTTAGAACGAAGCAAATGACATAAGTTCCCATCGGACACACCACCCCCATCACCACATGTTGATCTTATAAAACATGACCATCCAAATGATGACAACGATGACACTCTCGAACATGCGTATAATATATGGTTATAATGGAGAGGATAGCATTGAGGATAAATCTTAGGGTTCTGACAAGGAAGAGGAAGATAATGGTGAAACAGATGGTGAAGGTGGTGATGACGAGGACGATGAGGAGGATGTCACAGAAAATAGTTGGAAGATACGTCATCATCCAGAGGCGATGATGATGAAGAGATATTGGAATATTTCCCATCACCGGATGAATGATTATCGTTGCTGCCACAACTCTTCTTCCGACAACCCATTCCCTGAAGATTGAAGAAAAATGGAGGTTCTAAGGTTAATGTTTTCTATTTTTTTAATTTTTTAAGTTTCCATATTTTGTTGTTAATTAACATTTTTGGTAACTTTTTTATTATTATTTCGGAAAAAAATATTATGTAATATTTGACTTTAATTTATTAAACATAATGACTTGTTGTGGTAATTTTCTTTAACGATTACGCTTATTTTTGGTATGGTTTTAGGTTTGAAATAGAAAATTTACACGAATAATAACTAATTTAATACTGGAAATAATTAAAATATCTTTATATGTATCAAAAATTGAAACCTAATTTGAATTTGAAATCTATAGTTTACATACAAAAAATTCTTAAAAATTATACAAATATATATTAATTATATATTATCTAGTTTATTCTACTTATAATTCTTAAAACTACATATTAAAAAATAGTTTGTACAATATAATTTTTTTGAACAGATATATTCATTGATTTTTTCCTACATATCCAGTAAAAAAAAATTGTTCATATGATACAGATTATATACATATATATATATATATATATATATTAAATAGTTATGAAATTTCAACAAATAAAGACATCACGTAAAGATTAATTGAAATTATCATATAACGTACGGAAAAGTGGTTTCAATGTTCTCCTAAATTTTCAACTAATACAAAATTTATTACAAAATAAATTAATTTAATTAAAATAACACCTAACGTTTCCTTATTACAACAAAAACTCAAAACCCTAAAATTAATCAATCCACGAACTTTCCTAAAAACAACGTTAAGGGTACAATTGTCTTTTGACTTTGTTAATACAGCTCGGCATTAAAAGATGTAATGCTATTTTTGGTCAAAATTTGAAACTAGGGAGGTGTCCCTAATTTTCAATCTTAGGTAGTCTTAATCCCTAATATGTTTCAATCCTAGGAGCTAAATCCTAATTTTCCCATAATAAAATAGCTCCTTAAATATCTCCAAATTAATATGTGAGTAAAGTGATACAAGAATTTCTCTCAACACTCTACAATTTTCTCTTCTTCACCAAATGAAACAATCATACAAGAAGAAGAAAAATATGTAGCACTCAAATATTTTCTCTCTATACAATAAGCTCTCTTTCTCCAAGCTCTCCTTTTTCCAAAAAAAAACTCTCCTTTTCTTGGCCAACTATGAATGAATATGTGTGAGAAATGGAAGAGAAGTCTACTAATGGAAGTAGACAATAGGGTGAGGGGAATGGAGTATGTAAGAGAAAATGGTAGAAATTGTCTAAGTAGTGGAGTGTTGGGTTAGGGATTGAGTGTTGGTGCTTAGAAAAGATTTTAAAATATGAGAATGGGCTCCCACGCACTTTTGGAATACTTTCTCTTTATTTCTTTTGCTGCAGGAATTTTGAAATGCAATTTTGAATCCCGAGATCGCTAAATTTGAAAAAGTGTTGAACTGGAAAGTTTTAGCTCTCAAAATTCTCTTGATTTCAGGCTCAAGAAAACGAATGATTTTGAGTTCCGAGAAAAAAGTTATACTTTAAATATTATCCGAGTCACTTTAGATGTCCTCTCTCACATATTCAACAAAGTGAAGCATTTAATTGCATCAATTGAGACTAGGACCTGCAAAACAACTAAATGTCAACATTAGATAATATAATACAATTTTTGACACTTAAAGTTAGGCATTTGGGGAATTATAAATAACAGGTTTCGGTGCTTATAACTCTTTCATATTTCTAATCTTTAAGCCTTCTTCGGAAGCACCTTTAATAATATTTATTTCCGTAAGAGTCTTTGATCTAATCTTGGTACCCGGAATGCCATCTTCTAGAGTCAAACCGTTGAAAATATTTCAAAGAGGAAAAACAAGTACACATTAGAGGTTTCTCTGCAATACTTTATTTATCTCTTATTTATATTATATCGACGATGAGGTAATCACTTAAACTTTTGTTTAAATTAAGTTATATATTTATGTACCTGGTTTTATTATATCTGCATACGTGTTTTATCTTAATTGTTTAATTTAAATTATTCAAAGATGTAGACATTTTATCTGTCGTTTTGTCCACTTCTATTTAGATAAACTTATTGTCAAGTTACTGATAGTTTATTGTTTTTAAACAAAACTTCTTTTCAAAATCCTGATAAAAATTATTTTATAAAACCAAAAGAAGTAAAGTTATTATCGTCCGGATAAAATCAAGTTTTCAATTTCTTATCAAATCAATTATAAAAAGATCCAATCTTTTCTAAATTAATCAAACGAGATAATTGATATTGTTATCTAAAAGAAAAATAAAGAATCAATCTTAGGATTTCAAAACGGATAAGATAAACTTTTGTCACTTATAATCAAAATTTGACAAAAACAAAACATCATATTACAGAATACAAGGTTTTCATCATTTTTCCTATTTTTTTCACTAAAGGTCAGGTTTTCGTAAGATATTTTCAGAAAGTAGTAGAATATAAATAAAAGCATCTATGTTTTTCAACATATAATAAACACATAAGACCAATAAAGACTGAAAGGGCAGAACGGGTGCTTAACACCTTCCCAATCCGTAATATAATTCCCAAATTCCATAGAATCCTGATTTTGTAGACAAACGTGTAAGAAAAAGGTTATAGATAAACATTTTCCCTTACACAACTTTTTTATTCTTTTTTTGTAAAATGTACTGACAACTCTGAATGAACCCTCATGCATCAAGAATATGATAGAGGGACACATGATGTGATTTTTCACTATATATAAGCAAATGAAACAATGGAATCATTTTCGATGTTTCAAACCCCCCAAACTAGAGGTTAAGACATAGGGGCCGCATTTACAGATTCTGACAATATTATAAAAGTAGTAAAAATACCTAGAAAAATAAATTCCACTGCACCTTCTATATGATTCGAAAAATATTTCAAACTTTGTATCTCAAATGCATTTAAACTACGTATTTGCACTAAAATATAGAATATAAAAAATTAGGAGCAAGTTGAATATACTTACATTAAAGTTGTGTTTTGTTATTTTATTAGGTTAAAATAGCAACCACGAAACCCAACCTATGATGAGCCAAACAAAAATCAAAATAATTTGGCAGAAGCTTCATATATGTACAAAATAGAAAAAGGAAGACGAAGCAGCAGAAAAAAAAACTACAATTTTATTACAACTAGGTAATACCCGTGCCATCTAGCACGGTGAAATAAATAAGATCTGATAATAGGATAAAAAAGTTAATGTGTAATGAATCTAAATTGACATATATTAATTAGTCTATTTTGAACCTTTTGTTTAGCCTAATTTAATGTTTTAACAAACTAAAATCAAGGACGTATGTGAAAATAATCCAACGACGTCTCTAATTATGATTTGAAAATAGTCTAAAAATACGTTCTTAAATGTTACTAAATAATTTTTTCTTGATTTTGTTTACAAAATTCTATATTCATGATGGATCTTGTTTAATTGATCTTAATTAGTATATTATAAATACTAAATTTTTATTAAATTTTGAATGTTTTATTTTAAGTTATGGCATTTTTAATGTAGACAAAATTATTGGTGTGTGAGAGTTTATTGGGTATATATATTTTTTTTTTTTTAAAATTAAGGGAGGTCTAAGTCTCTCCCTTAATCCTACAAATAAAGAAAAACCCTCCCCTCCCACCCCATGAGTCGAACCCTTGACCTCAAGGCAAGGGTGGAGGTTGCCTACCACTGGGCCAACCCCTCTCCTCAGAGTTTATTGGGTATATATTATTGGTGTAAGTGTTTTAACTTTGACGTGACATCTTAATGTGTGTATAAAACTCATCCAAGGGCGTCGAACTAATACACACCATAATATGTATATTTTTAATCATTAGATTCTTATATTTTTTGGAGAAAATTTTGGTTAAAGATGATATTTTATAATATAGATGTAAGCACTTTAACTTTGATGTGACATCTTGATGTGTATATAAAACTCATCCAAGAGCGTAGAACTAATGCACACCATAACATGTATATATATTTTTAATCATTAGATTCTTATATTTTTTGGAGAAAATTTTAGTTAAAGATGGTGTTTTAGTTAAAGATGGGTTGTTAAATTGCATTTTATTAAATTTTAGTTAGATAAAATCCTTTGCGGACCACTCCTTTTGGGGTGTGAGTTTGGAGAGAGAGCGTGCCTAGAATTGGCACGTGAGTCGGAGTAGAAAATTTATAGCATATTTTTTGTTAGTGTCCAACAAAGCTAAAAGGTTAGGACGACAATGGGCTGGGCTAAATGGTTTGCAATTATTTAGCTGGGCTATGTATGCAACATTATTAGTACTGATTTATTTTTTTTCTTGGGCTGGGTTAGAGCCCTGGTCTGCCCAGCCCTAAATCCACCCATGGTTTCAACTAGGTAGACCTTTGGAATTTGAGCGGCTGCAAACGGTTTCCGCTCGTGCTTGATTGGGTTGTGGGTAAACTGCCATGCTCCGTTGCAAAACGGAGTGAATCCAGCTATGCGTGTTGATAGTCAAACAGCGAGTGTGTTCACTCAACCAACATACTTTGATATCATTGTAAATACCCTCCAGGTTTTCGAGGGAATCCCTATCTTTATCACAGTTGCCAAGATATTATTAACTAACTTTAAATAAATTAGAAAAGACCCAACTGATAATAATTTTTCGAAAACTTTTAAATAAACCTACGAAATTAATCTTTTCACACCACGTACCGAAAGAATACACTAATTTAGACTTTGACTTTTATAAGGGTTACAAGAATAATAATGTGGATATCTTTTTTAACCGTGTAAGATGTCAAAGTAGCTTTTATATATATATATAAATTTTGGTATATTTATTATCTGACTATGGATTTAGGTGATTGGACTAGTGTAACCATCATTCAATATTAAATAATTTAGTAAATTTGTTATTTACACTGATGCCATTTTTACAACCCACCATTTACAACGTTTTTCTAGGTTTTTTTACACTGATGCCATTTTTACATCTTAAAAAAAATAGTATAATGCTTTTTTTTTTGTTTTCACAATCATGAGATTTTTCCATTATAGAAAAAATAAAGCTGGATAATTTTTTCCATATCATTGTGATTTATCAAGCTCTTTTTTTTTTTTTTGCTCGGATATTGATGAATGTAAGGAAAACCCAAACAAATGATCTATATGTTCAAATTCATCTTCCTGTAATTATTCATGCTCATGCGAAGAATTTAGTATTTGGTATTCAATCCGATCCAACACGCCTTTCCAATCCATTCTAATTAAATGTTGGATTGGATTGGTTTAAAACCTATGAAGCACGGGTACTTCGTTTTTTTCTGGGTACCCGTTTGGGTACGGCTCGGGTACGGGTACGGGTACGGGTGGGACACGGCTTGGGTACGCCACGTGGCGTGTCCAATTAAAATAATATTAAACCTGGTATGGGTACGGCAAAAAATAGATCGGGTACGGTACCCGACACGGCTCGGAGGGAAAATTCAAAAATTAAAGGGTCAATTTATAATAAGTAATAAACTTTGGGGTTTTTGTTTAATTAATTTTATTAATAGTATATTAAGTTATAAGAGAGAGATACCCAAATAACAATCACACCAAATAACAATCGATCAAAAACTAGGGCACGTCTCACGCTCAAACATCCTCACGCCGCTCCTCTCTTCTCAACGTCTCTCATCTCAACGACGACCTTCTCTCTTCTACTCTTCTCGGTTTGCTTCTACTTCGTCGTGGACCTTCTACTCTTCTCACTTTCTCAGTTCTCACTCACGACCACAGGTATGCACGACGCCATTTCACTGTTTTTCCAGTTTTCTTCATAGCTGCTTGGTCATTTGTTTTAGTTATGCAGTTTTGGTTAATTGTGGTTCTACTTAGAAATAGTTTGATTAATTTTGGTTATAAATAGTTTTGCTTGCCTAGAGAAAGTCATTAATTTTGGTTTTGCACTTTTGCTGGTCGTTTTCTGCTTACCTGCGAGTGCTTGGTCATTAATTTTGGTTATGCTGATTTATTTTATTTTGGTTCTGCTTGGTCATTAATTTTGGTTCTACTTAGTCATTTATTTTGGGTCTTTTTTCTTGGATTATAAAGGTGGGTATCAGGGTATGGAAAATTTTGGTGGAGCTTCTTCGGGCAGTAGCACTGCATCTACTGCTGCCATGTCCTCTCATACTCAATATGACAATACGCCATTGTGGAAACATGTTACGAGGCTAGATAAATCAGCTGGGGGGGGGGGGGAATTACAACTTCGTATGCAATTTTTGTGGTAAGACATTCAAGGCTCTTACTCTAGAGTAAGGGCCATTTGCTAAGAATTGTTGGAGGGGAATTAAGAAGTGTTCGAAGGTCAGTGACAGTGCATTGGCGGAGTTAAAAAGAGAAGTTGATGAAGCTGCCTTGAGGGTAAAAATTTTAGCCGCTAAAGAAGTTCCTTTGCCATGTCAATCTCAAGGAAACTATTGGTGGAGCTTCATTTGGATTAACGGAAAGTATGTTTGAAAAAAAAAAAAGAAAGATTGCTGGAAATTCGGCAATTGAAAAGGCATTTAACATGAATGCTCGGGAAGAATTACGACAGGAGATTTGAAGGATGTTTATCTCTGCGGGCTTGCCATTTCACTTCGCAAGAAATCCTCACTATTTGAAAGCATTTACAATGGCGGCTACAGCAATCTTGGTGGTTTTTGTGCCCCCGATACAATTCCTTGAGGACTACTTTCTAGAGAAAAGAGAGGGAAAATGTTAGAAGGTTATTAGAACCAATAAAACAGCAATGGACAAACAAGGGGGTTACTATTGTCAATGATGGATGGACTGATCCTCAAAGAAGGCCTTTGATCAATTTTATAGCAGTGAATGAAGCTGGACCAATGTTTTTAAAGGCGGTTAATTGTCAAGGTGAATATAAAGATCGATTCTTTATTGCTAACTTGATAAAAGAAACAATCATGGAAGTTGGACCCGATTTTGTAGTTCAAGTGATAACGGATAATGCTCCGGTGTGTCATGCGGCAGGAATTCTTGTTGAGGATATGTATCCAAAAGTCTTTTGGACACCATGTGTTGTACACACTCTTAATCTTGCTTTAAAAATATTTGTGCGGCGAAGGACACAGAAGCAAATGCCATTACATATGGTGAATGTAGTTGGATCACGGAAATTGCGATGGATGCAATGGTCATCAAGGTTATTCATCACAACTCATTCAATGAGGCTTCACTTATATAATCAATTTGTGAAATTGAAGATGCTTGCTATTGGATACTCGTTTTGCTTCGGTAATCATTATGCTCAAGAGTTTTAAACTTGTAAAAGAAGGCCTTCAAAGCTTGGTCATTTCAGATAAATAGAGTTTGTATAGAGAAGACAATCCCGGGAAGGCCCAATTTATAAAAGAGAAAGTATTGAATGACTTGTGGTGGGATAAAGTTGATTATATCTTGTCCTTTACCGAGCCAATTTATGAGATGCTAAGGATTACTGATACAGATGAGTCTTGTCTTCACTTGGTGTATGATTTGTGGGATTCCATGATTGAGAAAGTAAAGATGGCTATATATCGACATGAAAGGAAGCTAGACAATGAGGAGTCAAGCTTTTATGAGGTTGTGCATGCCATTTTGGTTAGTCGATGGTCCAAAAGCAACACACCACTACATTGTTTGGCACATTCGTTGAACCCTAGGTACATCATTAATTATTCACATATTTATTTATATTTATATATAGTTTTACTTTTT
Source organism: Lonicera japonica (assembly GCA_021464415.1). Classification (NCBI taxonomy): domain Eukaryota; kingdom Viridiplantae; phylum Streptophyta; class Magnoliopsida; order Dipsacales; family Caprifoliaceae; genus Lonicera; species Lonicera japonica. The sequence continues at coordinate 10,292 of JAKCWG010000276.1, forward strand.
ATTTATATATAATTTTACTTGTAGGTATTATAGCCACCAATGGCTTAGTGCGGGTCATAACCGAATTGAACCTCATAAGGATTTAGAAATTTCAACAGAAAGAAAGAAGTGCATACTTAAATTGTTCCCAAATGTCGAGGAGCGTAGAATGGTTAATATTGAATTTGGAAGGTTTTCATCCATTGATGGATCATTTAACGACCATGATTCTATATATGATAGAGGGGTTCTTGAACCAAAGTTATGGTGGGCCGTCCATGGACCCAATACTCCCATTCTCCAAGCCTTAGCAACAAAGCTCCTTTGTTAGCCTTCTTCTTCATCGTGTTCGGAGAGAAATTGGAGTATTATTCTTTTATAAATTCTGTAAAAAGAAACAAGTTGACTCCAAAACGAGCTGAGGACTTAGTTTACGTGCATAGCAATCTTCGACTTCTTTCTAGGAGTTCTAATCATTACAAAGATGGAAATAGCAAGATGTGGGATGTTGGGGGTGATGCATTTGATTCGCTTGATGGTGCTGGATACTAGAGATTGCAAATTTATCACTTGACGAACCCGATTTGGATGAAATGTTTTTAGGAGAGCAAGAAGAAGACATTGGAGAAGCTAGAGACAATTTCCCGTGATTGAGAAACAAGGAGTAATAATTAAACTATTTTATTTAAGTTTGTAGTCTTGCACTTATTTTTCTGTTTTTTTTTTCTTTTGTATTTGGATTGCAAGGATGTTCTATTGACTATTATATATATCTATTTGATGCAATCATTTCTTTTTTGTGATATGACTTATTTATTTTAAGTGATGTTAAATTTTATTTGTTGTAGTGTTCTTTGGATATGAGTTTACATAATGCATATTATTATAAAAATATATTTATTTATTTATTTATTAAACGTGTCCCTCGCCGTACCCGTGTCTAAGTTTTTTAAAAATTGCCGTACCCGTACCTCGTACCGGTACCGGGTACGACACCCGTACCCGTGTCCGTGCTTCATAGTTTAAAACCAATCCAATTGAATAAGCAAAAAGGGGAGTCATGGCAATATACCTACTAAAAAAATTTCAAATTTTAAAAATTTTCAAATTGGCAAATATGATAAATTGATAAAATATAACCAAATAACTTGTGTAATTTTAAACAAAAAAAAGAGTAGCATGATAAATACAGCATAATGATCAATTAAAGAAAGATATGTGTCACTTTAAGAAGAAAAAAAAACAAATATAATAATTTGATCGGTTTGGATTAATTTAAAAAACCTCCAAATCCGAAACTGGTCCACTATTATTTTTCTGTTTTCAAAAATTGGATTCAATCCGATCTAATCAACGTCCCATAAATCCGGAAAAATTGTATTAAATTCGATTGGATTGTTCTATTGGTTTGATCGGTTTGAATTGGATCTTACCCACCCTAGCTAAGAAAGAGGGAAAGAATTATTTGTTTAAGATTAACTTTAGAAAAAGAAAAAGAAAAAAAAAAAAGAGCAAGAGAAAAGTTAGAAATATAAAGTGGAAAAAATAGACGAAGTGGAGAAGCCTTGAACTCCAACTCATTTAAGCACCAACGATGTTCTTTGGGTCCATTTATTATTAAAATATTATTATAATATTTTAATATAGATCCCCAAAATATAATATAACTGGCCCCTATTTTAGTATTTGGTCTTACATTATTGCCCAATAACCAACACACCCACAAGGCCGACCACGGTCTTGTGACGGTAAAGAGTGGATTCTCCTGCATGGATTGCAGCGAGGTGGAATAATTTTAAGAGAGTGGATTCCCCTATATAGAGTTTTTGATTTCGTTATCTAACATTAATTATTATTCTATTGTTTGTACCACATTATCGTTAAATAGCATGTTCAATATTTTTCCCAACCTTTATAGATATTTTAAAAAATTTCCTTCTAAAGTTTAATGTAAGATTAGAGTAACATTTATTTTTAGTAGAGATAAAATATTTAAAAATATATGGAGTTATTGTTAAGTACAGAAAGAACTGAAAGAGAAAAGATAAACAAAGAGAAGTTGCAGAATTCAAGTTAATAATTCCATTGATTGTAGCTCAAAATAAATAGAGATAAACAAAACAAACTAATTCTATAAAGAAAAAGAAATAACCAAACCTATCACCTGCTAAACAATTGGGATAAACCCAGTAGACTCAAAACTACTTCCTAAAGACTAGGACTACTATTTTTTTATTCAACTAACAAGTCTAAAATCTTAACACTCTCCCTTAAATTGAGTGTTGCTCATACAATCAGTTTATAAGAAGATTTGAATAGACTCCAAGCAAACCACGCAGCTTCACAAACGCATCCGACTTGAGTGGCTTGGTAAATATATCTGCTATTTGATCCATACTTTGACAGTATATCAATTCAATAGTCCCATCCTTAGCAAGGTCACGAAGAAAATGATACCTCACGTCAATGTGTTTGCTTCTTCCATGTAAAACTAAATTCTTGGAGAGTTTGATTGTCGAGCTATTATTGCAATAGATTTTAATTGGTTCTTGTTAAAACTTGTATAGCTTATCAAGAATTCTTTTCAACCAAATAGCTTGACATGCACAAGAGGCTACTGCGATAAACTCTGCTTCGGTTGTGGACAAAGTAACAACTTGTTGCTTTTTCGATGACCACGATACAGCTCCCGAACTCATCAAAAAAGCATAACTAGAAGTTCTTTTTCTTCCATCTAAATCACCTGCATAATCACTATCCGTGAAGCCAATAAGATCTTATTTTTCCCCTTTCTTGTAAAAAATAACAAAATCAATAGTGCCCTTCAAGTACCGTAACACCCTTTTTGCAGCAAGAAAATGATTCTCGGTTGGACTTTCCATAAATCTGCTAATGAGACTCACAGAAAAACAAATTTAAGGTCTAGTGGCTGTTAACTACATCAAACTACCAACAATTTGCTTGAAGAAAATGATGTCCACCTTCTTTCCTTCAACATCCTTAGCAAGCTTAAATCCCGGTTCAATTGGCGTGCCAACTGGACAATATCTCCGTAGCATACTTCTTTTGAGTAATAAAAATCCCTGTTGCAGATTGTACTACTTCAATGCCAAGAAGAAAATAGTACATCATACCAAATTTGTCATTTCAAATTCCGCCATCATTGATTGTTTAAACTCATCAATCATGGCTTGATCATTCCCTGCATAAATCAAATCATCTACATATAGACAAACGATTAGCAATTTCCCTGAAAATTCAGATTTAATGTAAAGAGTATGCTTATACGGGCATTTTTGAAAACCCGTTTTTGAAAAATAAACATCTATACGACTGTACCAAGCTCAGGGAGCCTGCTTCAATCCGTATAGAGCTTTCTTCAACCTGTGTACCTTCTTCTCGCTACCTTTTTGCACATAACCAAGAGGTTGATTAACATACACTTTTTCATTCAGCTCACCATGAAGAAATGCAGATTTCACGTCTAATTGGAAGATAGGCCAGGAACTTTGTGCAGCCAAGGAGATCACTAAACATATTGTATCGTGTCTAGCAATAGGAGCAAAGACCTCCTTATAATCAACGCCAAACTCTTGCTTGTTATTGTGATAAATTTTAATACGCGCAAGTGCACGAATCAGTTTATAATATAACGTATAAGCGAGGACAATCCCACAAAAACTCACACAATATGTTTAAATTTTGTCTTGTTAATCTTTTACTAATCCCTAATCTAGCCAAGAATAATTGATGAAAAACAAACTAATTAAATAAATCAAATTAAAATAAAGTAAAGCAAGTAAATTAAATTAATAGAACTAAATTAAATACTACTAAGCAAGATAATAAAATTAATGAATTAATTTACTAGGGTTTTGGAATCATATATTTAATATCATCTTCTTTAGTATTCATGCGCATAAACTCTACTCTTATCTCGCACTAATTTGGTCTCTCGACTCTATTAGATGCGGAAAATAAAATCATTCAAGTTCAAGTAATTTATAAAATTTAATTGTAATTCTCCCACAACCAAACTAATGTATAAAATCAAAACACTCATTATATCCGTCAAAACACACCCTATATCCGCTCTTAACAAATCATAAGGTGAATCCAACAAAAAATAGCGAGAATCCAATTCTATTTTTTTATCAATTAAAATAGGCATCCAATAGGAAGAATTGTATTTAACATTAAAGCATTAAATTGGTAGACAAGTGAATCAATTAAATATACTCATCTTAACCCTAGCACAAATTTATGCTAACATAATAAAAATTTAATAACAAATATGATTGAAAGAAAATTTACTTGACATTAATTAAATTAAAGATTAAAAATAAATCTTCGATCTTCAAAGTCTTCAAAGGAAAAGAAAATAAAAGAAAAGGAAGGAAAAAGAATAGATGAATAGTGCTCGGCAGGCACTCTGCTGCTGCTGGCTTCTGTATCCTTTATAAAGTGGAGGATTCCATTTTTCATTAGGATTCTTGGGCTAAATTAATGGTTTATGGGCTTAGGCTTGGTTAATGGGTCTTTGGACTTTTCAAGGCTAGTGGAGTGCTAATTAATTAAATGCAATTGGGCTGGCTGTTGAATCATATGATTTTGGGCCTATATTAAAATACAACTTGAATTTTCGTCCTTATTAACTGCAGAATTTGCGTCTCAATTTCGGACTCCAAGATGGATGAATTCGAAAAAGTGATGAACTGGAAAGTTGTAGCTCTCGAAATTATCTTCAATTTAGGCTCAAGAATCTCGTTATTTGGAATTCCGAGTAAAAATTTATGCATCCATAAGTATTAAGCACTTTTAGGTGTCTTCACAAGTTTTAATTTATCTATTTTTCTCAATCTTCTTCAAATTTGTTTCTAACACCTGGAAAGCATTAAAAGTATAAATATTAGTAACAATATAAGCTCTCTAAATTATAAATTAACATAATAAATTATACCAGTTTCTTGGTACATCAAATTCCCCCCAACTTAAACTTTGCTAGTCCTCGAGCAAAGTAAAACTCTTAGAATAAATTGTTTTTCTAAATCCAAGTTTTTCGATATAAGTCCAACGCAATGGTTGATTTTAAAATTATGTTCCCCTTTCTTCACCAAGGCAACTAACTCAACAAAGATATCAAAACACCCACATGCTAAAGCAATGATGCACACACACAATATCAAAGTTCTCAAACTAGCAAGATTAATAAAATATTTCATTCTCACCATTCCTTATCATGCGTGTGTGAATTGACAACAACACAACATCATTGATTGCTTTTGATTGTTTGTTTGTTTTCCTGTTCACAGAGTAGTTAGGTTAGATTATATATATTCTGGAATCAACCTTAAACCCTCATTTTAGAGGCTAGTTCTAGGGTTTATAGGCCTAGTTTGTCAGTTTTTTTGTTTTCGTTGATTTATGCTTAATTTTTGCTCTTTATTCAAATAGTTTATAATTTTTCCATGCTATTCATGTGTGATTCATTTTTTATCATTAAGAATATGATTTTCCATAATTTTTAGGGTTTAGGTTGATTTTCTTTAGTTCTTGTCAGTTTTGAGTTGTTTACCGTTTGTATAGTAAAATCTTCGTTTTAAATTGGAATTGAGAAATTTCAAAGTCAAAAGTTTTCAAATCTATTTTTTTACATTATTAGGTATGTGTTTACTATTTTCCATAATTTCTAAGTTTATTTTCATGTTTGTTTTGATTATATCTAGCTAAATCCTTTGTCAGGGGTTCGTAGTGAAAGATGGGTAATTAATTTTTGAATGTAATCCAATTTAGGTTTGAATCAGATTTTTTCATTGGTTATAGATCACTTATTGAATGAATGAGTGTTTTTATTATCTTTTCATGCATTAAAAACATGTTTTCATAAATTAGCTCAGAACTTTCATTTGATTAAAAACCGTAAAAACGTCGATTCGCGAATTTTTGCACTAAGACCCTAACGTGGTTGATTTGAAGATGGTATTTATCCTCTAATTAGTTGAATTAGTTTCTTAAGTAAATTGACTAATTTAGCACTGTTTTGTTATTTATTCACGTAAGTGACAAGAAAGTACCGAGTTTTGACTTTCGGCATTCTTTTTAAGACGAATTTACTTTGAATCACGTTCAAACATATTCAAACCTTACAGGAGTGTTAGGCTACTGAGTTTTGAGAAATTTAATTAACTTAGATTATTTTTGTCACACACTAGCAATACTAGGTTTTAAATTACACTTTTTTCAAAATCAAAAGCTTCACTGTCGAATTTTATTGCTCTAAGCTAGTCTATATACTCTTTGTCACGCATGGGTGTAGACACCCCGATCCGTGACCCCCGCAAGAACCCTAACGACCTCCGAGAACTACTATTTTGGGTCCGGGACCCACCCGAGGACCCGGTACTACACTAGGAGGGTTTGTCGCCCGACAAACTTGTTTTTTAGAGAGATTGTCGCGCGACAATTCCACTATGTCGCACGACATTCCCCCTCTGCACCAGACCAACCACTTTCTGACACATCAATCTGTCAGAACCATCACTTCAGCCGTTTGTCGCGCGACATTCCCGTATGTCGCGCGACATATCACAATGTCGCGCGACATTCTCCTTTTTTAAGGAAATGTCGCGCGACAATCTCTCCCGAGCAGTATAAATAGGCCAACACCCCCATGGGTTCTAGACGGCAACTTCTCGCCACAATTTCTATACTAAAATTCCTTATTCTCTCTGATATTTTCTAATCTTTAAGCCTTCTCCGGAAGCATCTGCGATAACATTTATTTCCGCAAGAGTCTCGGATCTAATCTTGGCACCCGGTGTACCACCTTCTAGAGTCAGACCGCTGGAAATATTTCTAAGAGGAAAGCTGATATCCGTCAGAGGTCTTCTCTGCCGTATTATATTTTCTCTCTCTTATTCTTATATATATCGCCGGGAAGGTAACTAAAGTCTCTTCTAGTAATTAAATAAGATATTTGTATATTAGTTTTATTGTAGACTTGTTTAAAACTCGATTTTTCTAACGGGGCGCTGCCCCGCACCCCGCGACCTGACCGGGCAGGTCGATCCCCGTCCTAGTAAGCGAAGTGGCGACAAGGTTATGGTAGATTCCTAACGCGCTTGAAAATCAGGTTTTTATTAGTTATTTCCAGAAAGCAGTAGAATATCAGTAAAAGCATCCAAGTTTTCCAACATAGAGTAAACATATAAGACCACTAGAGACCGAAAGGGCGGAATGGGTGCTTAACACCTTCCCAAACCGTAATATAGTTCCCGAACCCTATAGAATCCTGGTTTCGTAGACAAACGTGTAAAGAAAGGCTTATCTGTAGCCTTCCCTCTTACACAATCATTTTGTCCGTTTTCTCGTAAAACGTACTGGCGACTCTGAACGAACCCTCTTGCATCTAGAAATAGGATTGAGGGACTCCCGATATGAATTATCAACACATAGAAGCAAATGGAACAAAGGAATCCTTTCCGATGTTTCAGACTCCCAGAACCAGGGGCCGAGACCCGGGGGTCGCATTTGCGGATTCTCACAGTGGCGACTCTGCTGGGGACCGAGAGAACTAGGCTCTTATGTGTGGTTTTTTTTTGTTTGTTTATAAATATGTTGATATGCATGCTTTTACTGCTTTCCCTACTTGCCCCCTGACGTGGCGCCTGGATTTTATTGTTGACCTGACCTAGAGGCGCAGTAGTGTCCATTCATTGACATAGACATATGTTTAGGATTTCCCCTTTCTGTTGTATTTGATTGTAAAGAAATATGTTTTCAAATAAAAATGGCGTTTTCAAAATACACCTCAAAGATAAGATATCTGTAATTAAATCTTTTGAAAACTCTTGTTTTCACGCACATCACTATTCATGCATGGATCTTACGAGTGTGATTTTTACCCCAAACCCTCGGAAGTATTATAAGTGAGTAGGGAGTTGGCTTGCTTGGGCCAACATAAACCGAAAGCATTTACTTCCACTCTCCTTGGCCAAGTACGCCCCCGAGGTATATCGAGTGACGAGAACACTCACGTACCCGGGAAGTATATCAAAAGACTCTTGCACGTACCCGCTCCTGGGGTATATCGCGAGGTCTTGCCAAATAGGGGGGAGCCTGAAGCCTTCACCTTGCATTACACCTGCGTTGCATATAGGAAGAGTCAAGATAGAACACTCTTATCTTTTTTATCAACCGTGAGGAGTTCGTACCGTATAGGGCCTTGTCATGTATATCTCCCCCAGATATTGGCGAGTACGGCCGGAGGCTGACCAACCTCCGTCATAGAAATTTACAACGAGATCAGCTCGTTGTGACTTTCCCGGTACATCTCCCATGAAAAGCAACTCAAGAGGAGAGATATTCCCAATTTTCATAAAATCAAAAGATGAGTTTTTAAAAAAATTCGGGATAAGTAGGGTAACCCAAGGAGCACTTTGCTGCCTACCCTAAACTCCCACCGGGAATTCACTCAAGTTGTTGTTGATGTGTCTTTATAAACACCCGAAACTTGGTTTTCGTTGTTTTTCTTTCTTCGTGGTTTCTCTTGGCAGAAATGAATCACACCTCAGTCTTCCTTCATCTTCGCTATGTGGTATATCTACAGCCCTACGACTACAGTCTGGAAGGTTGGGCAGGAAGAGACTGCACCGGTAGATTAGTTCGACCGAGCACTCCGACTATGTCGACTTCCAATCTGAATGACTCAGAGATTCAAGCAGTTGATCCGAATCTAGCAGAGGTACCGAGGGCTCCGCCTACCCTAGAAGAATTGCATCGCCTATTAATAACCGTTAGTCAAAGCCTGGCCAGCATATCTACTGAGCAGCAGAACACCCGGGTTCGAATAGAAGGATGGTCAGCCGAACGAACTGCGCCACCGGGTTTTGAACGACTACCACCGAATCGAGATCCGAATCAAGGGCAATCATCACAAGTACTCCCCCCAGTCCAAGGCACCAACCCACAGCAAACAGGTCCTATCCCAACAGGCCCCATTCAAACTGACCCCAATAACCAGAACCAATGGGCCCCGGACTCCGGCCCTACTTATCAGCAACAAGAGCCACCCATCATCTGGCCGCAACCCCAAGTCCAACCAGGTTTCGACCCTCAACACCCACAATGGCCACAAATTCCTGCAGGACCTGTCCTACCACCAGCCCTGGTAGCCCCTCCCAATGAATACCCAGATATAAACCGACTCCGGGCAGTATATGCAGAATCAGTTATAGCTCGAGAACAGCCCGATGAAGTATCTAAAGAGAGTGAAGAAATGAAAAAACTGAAGGAACAGATGAGGGTCCTGCAGAAGGGAGTTTCCCTAATGAAAGGAGCAGACGAGGTTACTGATATGAATGCATTCTCCCTCTACCCCGAGGCAAGACTACCACAGGGGTTCAAACTCCCATCTATCACCAAGTTTACTGAACCACACGCCCCCAAAAACACATCTGCAATCATATATCCGATCCATGCAAGTATCTGGCTGTGGAGAACCTGAGTTGGCCCAGGCATTTCATATGACTCTCACGGGGCAGCCCTGAGATGGTTTTTTGATTTAGAGAGGCACCACACAAAAACTTGGGGGGATATCGTCAAGGAATTCATGGCTAAATACGGGTCCAATGAAGAGTTGGAGGTCACCCGTAAACACTTAGAGATGGCCAAACAGGGTGAGAAAGAGAGCTTCAGTGATTTTGTTACCCGTTGGAGAGAATTGGCATCCCAGATGTCCAAACGACCAGACGAAGAGGAGCAGTTAGAGATAATTCAGAAAACTTCACTCCGGCTGTATTGACTTGTATGGGAAAGCACGTGTTCCCACATTTTCGAGCACTTTTAAGCATGGGATCCCAAGTAGAAGAAGAGTTGGCCAGAAAGGCGGACACCCAAACAAGGAAGGCCTCATATACTGAGAAGAGCACAGCCACCCCCGTTGTAAACCAGCTAAGCTCTTATCCGTACCAACAAAATCCTTTTCAGCAGCAACAACCCCAATTAACGTGGCCTATACAAGCCGAAGCCCCCAATACATATCAACCCAATAAAAATAGAAAATTCAGCAACCTCCCCACAACCCTGACCAAAAGTCTTGAATTGCTACAGAATGCGGGCCTGGTTACCCCACTCAACCCTCGTCCTCCACCAAATCCCGTCCCTTCTTCTTGGAGGATGAACGAGAACTGTTTATACCACCAATCTGTGGGCCATGACACAGATAGATGTTTAGCCCTCCGACACCGCATCCAAGATCTAATCGAAGAAGGAAAAATCCCCGCACCAGGCGGACCAAATATGGCCAACAACCCGCTAAAGTGAGTTAGCATCGCTAAATGAGAAACGGTAGAAGGCCGTGTATCGTCATTATGGGGCCTTTAAAATCGAAAAGTGAAGACTCGGGGTATTTGTGAGAACAATGTAGTTTTGAGAAAGGTTAGAGAAGCCGATAAGAGATCCGAGAGAAAAGTTCAGAACTGGGTCGTACATCGTTAAAGAAATCAACACAAGGAGAGCTGTAATAGCCGCAGATGTAGATGGTCAGACGCTACATTCAAGAAATATTATTATTTAAAGCAATAGCATGTATAATCCAGAACTACGTAAACCTGAGCCCCAACTCACTTTTGTTTATGGAGGAAATACCACGGGGAACGTAGGCAACCTGAGAAGTTACTTCAGGCCCGGTTCAATTATTATAAAAACTTTTTTGTTTTATAAAAAAGAGCAGTTTTTCAAACTTCATAAACGGTGGTCCAGAACACCAAAAGTCAGTACATTTGTTATCTAGCACCCCATCTTAGCCCCGGAAAGAAGCCACATCGTATCCTTAGCCACCAGTGCAACTTAAGCTTCATTTATGCCTCGGAGGGCTCTGAGCCCACGAACTGAAACCATTGCATTTGATAAGGGACGACAGCCAGATCTTCCTCCACCAATCACCAGATTGAACGAATGATATCAGCCCGGAGGGGCTAAGAAAAGCCAAACCATGCATAGTTGAATTACCGAGTCAGCCGTCCATGCCACTACACTCCACATATAGAGAAGTATGGGGAGTGGCAAGCTTGAGTTCCGAGGGTACCAAGGCATCTCGAGCTTTGGTATAAGAAAAGTCAACATTTATGTAGTGAGAGGACTTTGTTTCTACGAAGAAAAAGAGTAAGTGTGGGGATGAAGGAAGGAAGAGATGTGTATTTATCGGAGAAATCATGCACTTATACTCATCATTTGTCATACATTTCTCCAACAGACAAGTTCATTGTTGCCAAAAGAAATCACTTTTTCAATACTCACTTAGTTCCTTTCAATTTTGCAGGGGCCTGATGGTCATCATTTTTTATGTCATTATAGGCCTATTTTTCACCAGCATGTATTTCTTTACTCTGTATTGAACCCGAGGGTACTTTTATATAAATATGTGTAGGAAACCTGAGGGTACTTTGGTGTAATTACGAGAGATATAGGGTTATAAGGGTAAATTGTGTAAATTTTCCAAAACCTGAGGGTACTTTTGTGTAATTACGAGAGATATAGGGTTATAAGGGTAAAATTGTGTAATTTTCCAAAACCTGAGGGTACTTTTGTGTAATTACGAGAGATATAGGGTTATAAGGGTAAATTGTGTAAATTTTCCAAACCTGAGGGTACTTTGGTGTAATTACGAGAGATATAGGGTTATAAGGGTAAATTGTGTAATTTTCCAAAACTTGAGGGTACGTTGGTGTAATTACGAGAGATATAGGGTTATAAGGGTAAATTGTGTAATTTTCCAAACCTGAGGGTACTTTGGTGTAATTACGAGAGATATAGGGTTATAAAGGTAAAATTATGTCAAAACCTGAGGGTTCTTTCGTGTAATTATGTGAGTTATATAATAAGAGGGTAAAATTATGTAATTTTTAAAAAAAAAAAAACCTGAGGGTACTTTGGGGTAATTACGAGAGTTATGGGCCTATAGGGAAAAAATATGTAGTTTTCAAAACCTGAGGGTACTTTGGGTAGTTATGAGAGCTATACGATTTTTTAGAGTAAATTACGAGAGTCCTTAAGGTTTGAAAGGTAAAAGTATGTAAGTTCCAAAAATCGGATGTTACTATTGAGATAATTATGTGAATTAATTAATGTTTGTTTAAACATGCAGGAAACTGCGAATCAGGATCAACAAAACAGCATGGAAAGTATCTGCAGCCTGCAAGCAATACTTTTACATATCAAGTTATCGAACATGTTCAAACACCACTTCACTAGTACATGCATAGCATACATTATCTTTCAAATAAGATCACCAAACACGAGCATGCACATTTTTAGCGCACTTCACATCCTAGTAGATCACACCGCGGTCACAATTTACCCTATCATCCCTTGTCAATAGCATGGGAACTGCATCAAAGAACACCCTGAGCATCCAGATACGGGAAAACTCGAGAAATGAGGAGCTAAAGAGAGAATAAGAGAATGAGAAGAAAAGACCCCGCTTGTGGGACAAAACCTACTCCATTGAACTGTCGCATGGCCAATCATATCTCAAACTTGGCATTTTTCAGTAGGGGAACTTCAAGGTGGTTTTTCTCGACTTTTATGCAGAAAAAAACACACACTCGCACGATAATATCAAATGCCATATTCTAAGTCGTTTCTTCAAATCGCGAGAGCAAACAACCTACAAAGAAATCTCTGATCTCTAGAAGACTGAAATCTAGCAAATGAGAATGAGAAAATATCAGATAAGACGGGAATAGAAAAAATTGAAAGAGTAGAAAAGAGAAAAATCCCGCATGAGCGCCCAGAGTGAGCGAGAGAAACAGAATTGTATAGAGTGGCAGGGAGAGCCACACCAAGAGTGACAGCTAGGCCAAACCGGCTCAGGGCTTCGTCTTGGGTGAGTAAGGCTCCTGATCACGCCAAACGGGAAAAGAAGCTCTTGACCAAAAACAGAAAAGGCAGGAAAAGCTTCCCCGAACGAGGGAGAAATAAGGACATCGAAAAACAGAAAACGATGTGGGCTTACAAAAGTGCCTCAAAGAATGGCCAATGAATATCAAAGAGATCAGAGACTCCTTCAAAATAGATTTCCTTCTCAGCTTGATGAAATCAGAAACGACTTAGAAACAAGCAAAAGATTGAGTCATCACTACGCACGAAGTGCAAAAATTGAGAAAATCCATCGTGAAAAATCCTCTTTTCAGAAACTTCCAAAACAAAGTTTTCAAAATTTCCCAGAGAAAGCAAAACTTTTAGAATGGGTATATAAACTCCCAAATGAGCTCTTTTCTCCTCTAGAGACCTCTCTCTTTAGCTTCTCATCAGTTGCCACTATAGAGAACCAAGCCTCTTTTCGAGGCACCCACGCAAACACAAGCCCTCTTCTCGAGGCACTTACGCACACGAAGCCCTCTTCTCGAGGCACTTACGCACACGAAGCCCTCTTCTCGAGGCACCCGAAGCCCTTTCCGGAGGCATCCATTCACATAAGCCCTTTCTACAGGCAAAACATCATTCACAAGTCCTTTCTACAGGCACAAGCCCTCTTTGGAGGCAATCCATTCACATAAGCCCTCTGCGGAGGCAAACCAATCACTAAGCCCTTTTTAGGCGAAAGTCCTTTCCGGAGGCATCCATTCACATAAGCCCTTTCTACAGGCAAAAACATCATTCACAAGTCCTTTCTACAGGCACAAGCCCTCTTTGGAGGCAATCCATTCACATAAGCCCTCTGCGGAGGCAAACCAATCACTAAGCCCTTTTTAGGCGAAAGTCCTTTCCGGAGGCATCCATTCACATAAGCCCTTTCTACAGGCAAAACATCACTCACAAGTCCTTTCTACAGGCACAAGCCCTCTCTAGAGGCAATCCATTCACATAAGCCCTCTGCGGAGGCAAATCAATCACTAAGCCCTTTTTAGGCGAAAGTCCTTTCCGGAGGCATCCATTCACATAAGCCCTTTATACAGGCAACACATCACTCACAAGTCCTTTCTACAGGCACAAGCCCTCTCTAGAGGCAATCCATTCACATAAGCCCTCTGCGGAGGCAAATCAATCACTAAGCCCTTTTTAGACGAAAGTCCTTTCCAGAGGCATCCATTCACATAAGCCCTTTCTACAGGCAAAACATCATTCACAAGTCCTTTCTACAGGCACAAGCCCTCTTTGGAGGCAATCCATTCACATAAGCCCTCTGCGGAGGCAAATCAATCACTAAGCCCTTTTTAGGCGAAAGTCCTTTCCGGAGGCATCCATTTACATAAGCCCTTTCTACAGGCAAAACATCATTCACAAGTCCTTTCTACAGGCACAAGCCCTCTTTGAAGGCAATCCATTCACATAAGCCCTCTGCGGAGGCAAACCAATCACTAAGCCCTTTTTAGGCGAAAGTCCTTTCCGGAGGCATCCATTCACATAAGCCCTTTCTATAGGCAAAACATCACTCACAAGTCCTTTCTACTGGCACAAGCCCTCTCTAGAGGCAAATCACAAAACACAAGCCCTCGCCAGAGGCAAAATTACTCACAAAAGCCCTCCCCAGAGGCAATTTTCTTTCTCTTTTCAGATCAAAAGCCCTCCCAGAGAGGCACGCATGGTAGTCCTCCCACCTGAGGTTAAGCCCTCCCAGAGAGGCACGCATGGTAGTCCTCCCACCTGAGGTTAAGCCCTCCCAGAGAGGCACACATTGGTAGTCCTCCCACCTGAGGTTAAGTCCTCCCCATGAGGCAAATGGTAGTCCTCCCACCTGAGGTTAAGCCCTCCCAGAGAGGCACACATTGGTAGTCCTCCCACCTGAGGTTAAGCCCTCCCCGAGAGGCACGCATGGTAGTCCTCCCATCTGAGGCAAGTAGAGCAAATCAAGCCATCTAAAAAAAGGCAACGAGGTAACGAAAGCCCTCTTCAGAGGCAGAGTAAGTCCTTCCTACAGGCACAAGCCCTCTCCGGAGGCACTCACAAGCACTTCTTTCATACGCACACTCTTTTAGGGTTCTTGCGGGAGCCACAAATCGAAGTATCTTCCAGTCGCCTCAAGTCCTTGCAAGCAAGGAGCTTGAGTCGAGAGGGTCTGTAGACACCCCGATCCGTGACCCCCGCAAGAACCCTAACGACCTCCGAGAACTACTATTTTGGGTCCGGGACCCACCCGAGGACCCGGTACTACACTAGGAGGGTTTGTCGCCCGACAAACTTGTTTTTTAGAGAGATTGTCGCGCGACAATTCCACTATGTCGCACGACATTCCCCCTCTGCACCAGACCAACCACTTTCTGACACATCAATCTGTCAGAACCATCACTTCAGCCGTTTGTCGCGCGACATTCCCGTATGTCGCGCGACATATCACAATGTCGCGCGACATTCTCCTTTTTTAAGGAAATGTCGCGCGACAATCTCTCCCGAGCAGTATAAATAGGCCAACACCCCCATGGGTTCTAGACGGCAACTTCTCGCCACAATTTCTATACTAAAATTCCTTATTCTCTCTGATATTTTCTAATCTTTAAGCCTTCTCCGGAAGCATCTGCGATAACATTTATTTCCGCAAGAGTCTCGGATCTAATCTTGGCACCCGGTGTACCACCTTCTAGAGTCAGACCGCTGGAAATATTTCTAAGAGGAAAGCTGATATCCGTCAGAGGTCTTCTCTGCCGTATTATATTTTCTCTCTCTTATTCTTATATATATCGCCGGGAAGGTAACTAAAGTCTCTTCTAGTAATTAAATAAGATATTTGTATATTAGTTTTATTGTAGACTTGTTTAAAACTCGATTTTTCTAACGGGGCGCTGCCCCGCACCCCCGCGACCTGACCGGGCAGGTCGATCCCCGTCCTAGTAAGCGAAGTGGCGACAAGGTTATGGTAGATTCCTAACGCGCTTGAAAATCAGGTTTTTATTAGTTATTTCCAGAAAGCAGTAGAATATCAGTAAAAGCATCCAAGTTTTCCAACATAGAGTAAACATATAAGACCACTAGAGACCGAAAGGGCGGAATGGGTGCTTAACACCTTCCCAAACCGTAATATAGTTCCCGAACCCTATAGAATCCTGGTTTCGTAGACAAACGTGTAAAGAAAGGCTTATCTGTAGCCTTCCCTCTTACACAATCATTTTGTCCGTTTTCTCGTAAAACGTACTGGCGACTCTGAACGAACCCTCTTGCATCTAGAAATAGGATTGAGGGACTCCCGATATGAATTATCAACACATAGAAGCAAATGGAACAAAGGAATCCTTTCCGATGTTTCAGACTCCCAGAACCAGGGGCCGAGACCCGGGGGTCGCATTTGCGGATTCTCACAATGGGATATCATATACTTTTAGTAGCAATATAATTGGATGGTTAGAGAGTATAGGAGCTAAATCTTAGAAAAAAATCTTGTTCAAACTTAGATTTTTATTACCCGATTGGACTAATTTCGTAATCTCTAACTACAGATATCCTTAACGTTTGTTTTTCATTGATTTAATTTTATTTAATATTATATTTTATTTAATTAGAGTGCTGTTTTATTTATTTTTAGCTTAATTACATGTTCCCTTAATGCATTTGAAAGTCTTTTCAATCGATAATTCGCGCTTGTGGATTCCCTTTACTTTTGCACCCTAGGTTTAGATTTTCCTTTAGTTTTAGTTTAGTTAATTAGTAGTTTCAATTTAGTTTCATTTTCGTTCTTTATTCCCCGATTCTATCATCTTTTCCTTTCATTTCTTTTACATTCTTCCCTCTGAGAAAGATAGCTAGAGAAATAGATTCCTTACCTTCCCTGTGGTTCGACCTTGTACTTTCCCAACTATACTATAATTTGATCGCCTGCACTTGGGTGCATCAACTTGCTCTTTTTGGGCATTGTCACCAGTGGCCTTAATTCCTTACAAGCAAGGAGCTTGAGTCGAGAGGGTCTATAGACACCCCAATTCTTGACCCCTGCAAGAACCCTAAAAGAGAACTCCTAATAAAAGTCCACATTGAGTCCAGATCTCACCCACACATTAGAGCATTCTATGGGAAAGTTTGTAGCACAACAAACAGCCTTCTGGATGCGTTTGTCGCATGACAAACCCATTAAACTGATGAGTCCAAGTATAGCACTGGAGCTGGATCATGGAGTGAAGATTATGTAAACATCATCCGGGTTTCAAGTGGTCCAATCACTCGAGCCAGAGCAAGGATGATGAAGGATGCACTCATGATCATGGCCCAAGAGTTGATAAATAAAGCTAGATCTTGGAGAAGTATTCAAGGAGATGAAGAATGAGAATGGAGAATAATGCTTAGCTGAGAGACGTGGAATCAAACATCAGCAACATTGCAAACGCACTTTTGTAGTAAAACAGTTTTATGGTGTTTTATTATTTTATTTTGCATTGCTTTAAGCCCAAGGATTATGTATAATTATTATTTAGAGTTATGGGCATGCTAACCGGTTTGATGGATCCTTAAACTCTGAACTACGAATGAAGCAACAACATTAGAATTCATTGAAATATGAAAGGTGAAAACCTAAACCCAACCCTTGAATGCAGGAATTGAACATTGGTATAAGTCGAAGACGCCACAATCAATTGATGAAGAATTGATTGATAAGTCAAGAACAATACGAATTAAAGTTAATTCAAACTGTTCAACAAGATCGAAATAAGAACTTAAAGGTGTAAAAACACTCAATTTTGATTAATCATAAACTGCCCTAAAACAATAGAGTTGTCTCATTTAAATAGGAGAAAAAGAAACAACCCTAAAACTAAAAGGAAACGTTCCTAACCCAAGCCCAATTCGAAAATAAAATAAAATAATGAATGCTCTAAAATAAGCCCAATACACTCTTAACAGACCCATAACTCTAAATAATAATTATCCATAATCCTTGGGCTTTAAGCAATGCAAAATAAAATAATAAAACGCCATAAAACTGTTTCACTGCAAAAGTATGTTTGCAGTGTCCCTGACGTTTGATTCCACATTTTCTTGGCTAAGCATTATTCTCTATTCTCGTCTTTCATCTCCTTGAATACTTTTCAAAGCTCTAACTTTATTCCTTAACTCTTGGGCCATGATCATGAGTGCATTCTTCATCTTCCTTGCTCTGGCTCGAGTGATTGGACCACTCGGAACCCGGATGGGGTCTGCATAGTCTTCACTCCATGATCCAACTCCGGTGCTATACTTGGACTGATCATAAACACAGACCAACAACTTTCTGACACATCAAAATGTCAGAACCCATCACTTTAACTGTTTGTCACGCGACAAACAAATATGTCCTAACACTATAAATAGGCCTATACCCCATGGGTTCAAATACATATTTTTTACATCAAAAATTTGTATTCTCTCTGATGGGGAGCTATTTTCGTCGCTAAAAATAGCTTGATCAAAAATCCTTTTATAACTACAAAATATGTTAGTAACGTAGATAGTAGTAGTAAGGAGTCAAATCCACGGGAATTTTTTAGGAATCAATAAAAAAAAAATTGAGAAAATAATATATTTAAAATAAAAACCATTTTTTTTTGTCTTTGAGAAATGCTTACTTTTCTTATGAATAATTTTAATACTAATAAAATGAAATAAAAGTGGAGAAAGTGGTTTTGGAGAAATAAAGTGTATGGATATCAAGGGTTAAGAATCCACCACCAAATTATCAATGGATATAGACTGATATATTATTGCACATATATACCCAAAATAAATTCTAAACTAGTTTGATTAAATGGAATCACCTATGGTATGTAGAGTGAACCCAAAAGCTAACCAAATAGTATTTGACAATTTATTTGTTTATAAGAGATTTTTTCTTTCAAGATCTATATTTTCTTCTTTTAGAAATAATAATAATATGAGGTTGTCACTCACTCACATTAACACTGAAAAACTAGAAGATAAATTTGGAAAATAAAATCAACTTAAGAAAACCCTATGGTATGTAGCTCATCTCTTAACTCAAATATAAAAACCAAAATGGGATCAACTATGGTATATAAGTAATCCAAAGATCTTGTTTAAGAAAAATCACAAATGAGTATATTTATGCAATATTATAAAATTCTAAATCACAAATAAAAATGGGGCTTCATCTCTATCCTTAAAAGGGAGATTAGCCTTCCATAAAGATAGAAGAACAAAACAAATACTAAAAGGGGCAATTTGTTTTACGCCCCTGTATTTGATCGTTTTTAGAGGTTAGTCCACTAGAAGATTGAAATTAGTACTCAGTCCTTTTTACCTTAATTAGTAATTAATGTTGTATTTTCATGACTAATATACCCCTTTTCAATCAACCAATTTCCTTCCTACTATTACGGGAGAAAAATAAAGAAAGTTGACTATCTATACCTACTTAATAATAATGTTATAATTTCGGAATAATTCATATAAAAAATAATTACAAAGCTAAATATATTATGTAATTTCATATGTTTGAACACAAAAAAATACTAATACATATGTTACATATAATTAATATGTTTCAACAAAATAATATAGATAAATATATAACATACATATAATTCATATAATAATACAGATACATATGTTACATATAATTAATATGTTTCAACAAAATAATACAGATACATATAATAGTAATACAGATTGGACAAAACCTCAACTTTTAATACAATTTCAAAACAAATAATACTTGCGTATTGTTTGTAAGTATGATGTTAAGGGATTATATCTGTTGGATTTAAAATATACATGATTCATTTAGTAAATATAAATTAGATTTTTGTATCAATTCATAACAGCCAAAATAACTATTAAAAAGCTAGTAATTTATGATTTAAAGCCACATTAAGTTAATGGTAAACGAGAAAAAAATACATCAGTGGTATTGATGAGGCTGTTTAATTGCAATTATATACATATTATATTTATGAATTGTGTATATTAAAAACCAAATGATGGTTCGTTATGAGGCCTTGATTATTAGTTATATCACAAAAAAATACTTTATTTGACAATAATAAAAGACATTAAAGCAATTAAAGAATACCTGGATTGTTGTCTTTTGTCGCTGAAATATCTGTAACTGTATCAACATTTGCGAAACAGTTATGTTAATATGAACAGCCATAACTGTTCACTCCTGAGAAATAAACAGATGCAACCTTTGGGTGGATTGTAACAATATAAATGGAGTTACAACAGTTGGATCGAATGAACCCTAAAGACATTAAACCCCAACCTCTCATGTACATCGTTAATCGAATGAGAATATCACTCTAAAGTTAGATATGTTTAAGTAATTCCAATAGGTACCAATCGATCACTTAAGAGATCGAACTCTCACCTGCTATCTTAGAACGAAGCAAATGACATAAGTTCCCATCGGACACACCACCCCCATCACCACATGTTGATCTTATAAAACATGACCATCCAAATGATGACAACGATGAACACTCTCGAACATGCGTATAATATATGGTTATAATGGAGAGGATAGCATTGAGGATAAATCTTAGGGTTCTGACAAGGAAGAGGAAGATAATGGTGAAACAGATGGTGAAGGTGGTGATGACGAGGACGATGAGGAGGATGTCACAGAAAATAGTTGGAAGATACGTCATCATCCAGAGGCGATGATGATGAAGAGATATTGGAATATTTCCCATCACCGGATGAATGATTATCGTTGCTGCCACAACTCTTCTTCCGACAACCCATTCCCTGAAGATTGAAGAAAAATGGAGGTTCTAAGGTTAATGTTTTCTATTTTTTTAATTTTTTAAGTTTCCATATTTTGTTGTTAATTAACATTTTTGGTAACTTTTTTATTATTATTTCGGAAAAAAATATTATGTAATATTTGACTTTAAATTTATTAAACATAATGACTTGTTGTGGTAATTTTCTTTAACGATTACGCTTATTTTTGGTATGGTTTTAGGTTTGAAATAGAAAATTTACACGAATAATAACTAATTTAATACTGGAAATAATTAAAATATCTTTATATGTATCAAAAATTGAAACCTAATTTGAATTTGAAATCTATAGTTTACATACAAAAAATTCTTAAAAATTATACAAATATATATTAATTATATATTATCTAGTTTATTCTACTTATAATTCTTAAAACTACATATTAAAAAATAGTTTGTACAATATAATTTTTTTGAACAGATATATTCATTGATTTTTTCCTACATATCCAGTAAAAAAAAATTGTTCATATGATACAGATTATATACATATATATATATATATATATTAAATAGTTATGAAATTTCAACAAATAAAGACATCACGTAAAGATTAATTGAAATTATCATATAACGTACGGAAAAGTGGTTTCAATGTTCTCCTAAATTTTCAACTAATACAAAATTTATTACAAAATAAATTAATTTAATTAAAATAACACCTAACGTTTCCTTATTACAACAAAAACTCAAAACCCTAAAATTAATCAATCCACGAACTTTCCTAAAAACAACGTTAAGGGTACAATTGTCTTTTGACTTTGTTAATACAGCTCGGCATTAAAAGATGTAATGCTATTTTTGGTCAAAATTTGAAACTAGGGAGGTGTCCCTAATTTTCAATCTTAGGTAGTCTTAATCCCTAATATGTTTCAATCCTAGGAGCTAAATCCTAATTTTCCCATAATAAAATAGCTCCTTAAATATCTCCAAATTAATATGTGAGTAAAGTGATACAAGAATTTCTCTCAACACTCTACAATTTTCTCTTCTTCACCAAATGAAACAATCATACAAGAAGAAGAAAAATATGTAGCACTCAAATATTTTCTCTCTATACAATAAGCTCTCTTTCTCCAAGCTCTCCTTTTTCCAAAAAAAAACTCTCCTTTTCTTGGCCAACTATGAATGAATATGTGTGAGAAATGGAAGAGAAGTCTACTAATGGAAGTAGACAATAGGGTGAGGGGAATGGAGTATGTAAGAGAAAATGGTAGAAATTGTCTAAGTAGTGGAGTGTTGGGTTAGGGATTGAGTGTTGGTGCTTAGAAAAGATTTTAAAATATGAGAATGGGCTCCCACGCACTTTTGGAATACTTTCTCTTTATTTCTTTTGCTGCAGGAATTTTGAAATGCAATTTTGAATCCCGAGATCGCTAAATTTGAAAAAGTGTTGAACTGGAAAGTTTTAGCTCTCAAAATTCTCTTGATTTCAGGCTCAAGAAACGAATGATTTTGAGTTCCGAGAAAAAAGTTATACTTTAAATATTATCCGAGTCACTTTAGATGTCCTCTCTCACATATTCAACAAAGTGAAGCATTTAATTGCATCAATTGAGACTAGGACCTGCAAAACAACTAAATGTCAACATTAGATAATATAATACAATTTTTGACACTTAAAGTTAGGCATTTGGGGAATTATAAATAACAGGTTTCGGTGCTTATAACTCTTTCATATTTCTAATCTTTAAGCCTTCTTCGGAAGCACCTTTAATAATATTTATTTCCGTAAGAGTCTTTGATCTAATCTTGGTACCCGGAATGCCATCTTCTAGAGTCAAACCGTTGAAAATATTTCAAAGAGGAAAAACAAGTACACATTAGAGGTTTCTCTGCAATACTTTATTTATCTCTTATTTATATTATATCGACGATGAGGTAATCACTTAAACTTTTGTTTAAATTAAGTTATATATTTATGTACCTGGTTTTATTATATCTGCATACGTGTTTTATCTTAATTGTTTAATTTAAATTATTCAAAGATGTAGACATTTTATCTGTCGTTTTGTCCACTTCTATTTAGATAAACTTATTGTCAAGTTACTGATAGTTTATTGTTTTTAAACAAAACTTCTTTTCAAAATCCTGATAAAAATTATTTTATAAAACCAAAAGAAGTAAAGTTATTATCGTCCGGATAAAATCAAGTTTTCAATTTCTTATCAAATCAATTATAAAAAGATCCAATCTTTTCTAAATTAATCAAACGAGATAATTGATATTGTTATCTAAAAGAAAAATAAAGAATCAATCTTAGGATTTCAAAACGGATAAGATAAACTTTTGTCACTTATAATCAAAATTTGACAAAAACAAACATCATATTACAGAATACAAGGTTTTCATCATTTTTCCTATTTTTTTCACTAAAGGTCAGGTTTTCGTAAGATATTTTCAGAAAGTAGTAGAATATAAATAAAAGCATCTATGTTTTTCAACATATAATAAACACATAAGACCAATAAAGACTGAAAGGGCAGAACGGGTGCTTAACACCTTCCCAATCCGTAATATAATTCCCAAATTCCATAGAATCCTGATTTTGTAGACAAACGTGTAAGAAAAAGGTTTATAGATAAACATTTTCCCTTACACAACTTTTTTATTCTTTTTTTGTAAAATGTACTGACAACTCTGAATGAACCCTCATGCATCAAGAATATGATAGAGGGACACATGATGTGATTTTTCACTATATATAAGCAAATGAAACAATGGAATCATTTTCGATGTTTCAAACCCCCCAAACTAGAGGTTAAGACATAGGGGCCGCATTTACAGATTCTGACAATATTATAAAAGTAGTAAAAATACCTAGAAAAATAAATTCCACTGCACCTTCTATATGATTCGAAAAATATTTCAAACTTTGTATCTCAAATGCATTTAAACTACGTATTTGCACTAAAATATAGAATATAAAAAATTAGGAGCAAGTTGAATATACTTACATTAAAGTTGTGTTTTGTTATTTTATTAGGTTAAAATAGCAACCACGAAACCCAACCTATGATGAGCCAAACAAAAATCAAAATAATTTGGCAGAAGCTTCATATATGTACAAAATAGAAAAAGGAAGACGAAGCAGCAGAAAAAAAAAACTACAATTTTATTACAACTAGGTAATACCCGTGCCATCTAGCACGGTGAAATAAATAAGATCTGATAATAGGATAAAAAAGTTAATGTGTAATGAATCTAAATTGACATATATTAATTAGTCTATTTTGAACCTTTTGTTTAGCCTAATTTAATGTTTTAACAAACTAAAATCAAGGACGTATGTGAAAATAATCCAACGACGTCTCTAATTATGATTTGAAAATAGTCTAAAAATACGTTCTTAAATGTTACTAAATAATTTTTCTTGATTTTGTTTACAAAATTCTATATTCATGATGGATCTTGTTTAATTGATCTTAATTAGTATATTATAAATACTAAATTTTTATTAAATTTTGAATGTTTTATTTTAAGTTATGGCATTTTTAATGTAGACAAAATTATTGGTGTGTGAGAGTTTATTGGGTATATATATTTTTTTTTTTTTAAAATTAAGGGAGGTCTAAGTCTCTCCCTTAATCCTACAAATAAAGAAAAACCCTCCCCTCCCACCCCATGAGTCGAACCCTTTACCTCAAGGCAAGTGTGGAGGTTGCCTACCACTGGGCCAACCCCTCTCCTCAGAGTTTATTGGGTATATATTATTGGTGTAAGTGTTTTAACTTTGACGTGACATCTTAATGTGTGTATAAAACTCATCCAAGGGCGTCGAACTAATACACACCATAATATGTATATTTTTAATCATTAGATTCTTATATTTTTTGGAGAAAATTTTGGTTAAAGATGATATTTTATAATATAGATGTAAGCACTTTAACTTTGATGTGACATCTTGATGTGTATATAAAACTCATCCAAGAGCGTAGAACTAATGCACACCATAACATGTATATATATTTTTAATCATTAGATTCTTATATTTTTTGGAGAAAATTTTAGTTAAAGATGGTGTTTTAGTTAAA
The DNA here is from genome assembly GCA_021464415.1 of Lonicera japonica. Taxonomy (NCBI): domain Eukaryota; kingdom Viridiplantae; phylum Streptophyta; class Magnoliopsida; order Dipsacales; family Caprifoliaceae; genus Lonicera; species Lonicera japonica. The sequence goes on from JAKCWG010000276.1 coordinate 35,010, forward strand.
GATGGGTTGTTAAATTGCATTTTATTAAATTTTAGTTAGATAAAATCCTTTGCGGACCACTCCTTTTGGGGTGTGAGTTTGGAGAGAGAGCGCGCCTAGAATTGGCACGTGAGTCGGAGTAGAAAATTTATAGCATATTTTTTGTTAGTGTCCAACAAAGCTAAAAGGTTTAGGACGACAATGGGCTGGGCTAAATGGTTTGCAATTATTTAGCTGGGCTATGTATGCAACATTATTAGTACTGATTTATTTTTTTTCTTGGGCTGGGTTAGAGCCCTGGTCTGCCCAGCCCTAAATCCACCCATGGTTTCAACTAGGTAGACCTTTGGAATTTGAGCGGCTGCAAACGGTTTCCGCTCGTGCTTGATTGGGTTGTGGGTAAACTGCCATGCTCCGTTGCAAAACGGAGTGAATCCAGCTATGCGTGTTGATAGTCAAACAGCGAGTGTGTTCACTCAACCAACATACTTTGATATCATTGTAAATACCCTCCAGGTTTTCGAGGGAATCCCTATCTTTATCACAGTTGCCAAGATATTATTAACTAACTTTAAATAAATTAGAAAAGACCCAACTGATAATAATTTTTCGAAAACTTTTAAATAAACCTACGAAATTAATCTTTTCACACCACGTACCGAAAGAATACACTAATTTAGACTTTGACTTTTATAAGGGTTACAAGAATAATAATGTGGATATCTTTTTTAACCGTGTAAGATGTCAAAGTAGCTTTTATATATATATATAAATTTTGGTATATTTATTATCTGACTATGGATTTAGGTGATTGGACTAGTGTAACCATCATTCAATATTAAATAATTTAGTAAATTTGTTATTTACACTGATGCCATTTTTACAACCCACCATTTACAACGTTTTTCTAGGTTTTTTACACTGATGCCATTTTTACATCTTAAAAAAATAGTATAATGCTTTTTTTTTTGTTTTCACAATCATGAGATTTTTCCATTATAGAAAAAATAAAGCTGGATAATTTTTTCCATATCATTGTGATTTATCAAGCTCTTTTTTTTTTTTTTGCTCGGATATTGATGAATGTAAGGAAAACCCAAACAAATGATCTATATGTTCAAATTCATCTTCCTGTAATTATTCATGCTCATGCGAAGAATTTAGTATTTGGTATTCAATCCGATCCAACACGCCTTTCCAATCCATTCTAATTAAATGTTGGATTGGATTGGTTTAAAACCTATGAAGCACGGGTACTTCGTTTTTTTCTGGGTACCCGTTTGGGTACGGCTCGGGTACGGGTACGGGTACGGGTGGGACACGGCTTGGGTACGCCACGTGGCGTGTCCAATTAAAATAATATTAAACCTGGTATGGGTACGGCAAAAAATAGATCGGGTACGGTACCCGACACGGCTCGGAGGGAAAATTCAAAAATTAAAGGGTCAATTTATAATAAGTAATAAACTTTGGGGTTTTTGTTTAATTAATTTTATTAATAGTATATTAAGTTATAAGAGAGAGATACCCAAATAACAATCACACCAAATAACAATCGATCAAAAACTAGGGCACGTCTCACGCTCAAACATCCTCACGCCGCTCCTCTCTTCTCAACGTCTCTCATCTCAACGACGACCTTCTCTCTTCTACTCTTCTCGGTTTGCTTCTACTTCGTCGTGGACCTTCTACTCTTCTCACTTTCTCAGTTCTCACTCACGACCACAGGTATGCACGACGCCATTTCACTGTTTTTCCAGTTTTCTTCATAGCTGCTTGGTCATTTGTTTTAGTTATGCAGTTTTGGTTAATTGTGGTTCTACTTAGAAATAGTTTGATTAATTTTGGTTATAAATAGTTTTGCTTGCCTAGAGAAAGTCATTAATTTTGGTTTTGCACTTTTGCTGGTCGTTTTCTGCTTACCTGCGAGTGCTTGGTCATTAATTTTGGTTATGCTGATTTATTTTGGTTCTGCTTGGTCATTAATTTTGGTTCTACTTAGTCATTTATTTTGGGTCTTTTTTCTTGGATTATAAAGGTGGGTATCAGGGTATGGAAAATTTTGGTGGAGCTTCTTCGGGCAGTAGCACTGCATCTACTGCTGCCATGTCCTCTCATACTCAATATGACAATACGCCATTGTGGAAACATGTTACGAGGCTAGATAAATCAGCTGGGGGGGGGAGGGAATTACAACTTCGTATGCAATTTTTGTGGTAAGACATTCAAGGGCTCTTACTCTAGAGTAACGGGCCATTTGCTAAGAATTGTTGGGAGGGGAATTAAGAAGTGTTCGAAGGTCAGTGACAGTGCATTGGCGGAGTTAAAAAGAGAAGTTGATGAAGCTGCCTTGAGGGTAAAAAATTTAGCCGCTAAAGAAGTTCCTTTGCCATGTCAATCTCAAGGAACTATTGGTGGAGCTTCATTTGGATTAACGGAAAGTATGTTTGAAACCAAAAAAAGAAAGATTGCTGGAAATTCGGCAATTGAAAAGGCATTTAACATGAATGCTCGGGAAGAATTACGACAGGAGATTGCAAGGATGTTTTATTCTGCGGGCTTGCCATTTCACTTCGCAAGAAATCCTCACTATTTGAAAGCATTTACAATGGCGGCTAACAGCAATCTTGGTGGTTTTGTGCCCCCCGGATACAATTCCTTGAGGACTACTTTACTAGAGAAAGAGAGGGAAAATGTTAGAAGGTTATTAGAACCAATAAAACAGCAATGGACAAACAAGGGGGTTACTATTGTCAATGATGGATGGACTGATCCTCAAAGAAGGCCTTTGATCAATTTTATAGCAGTGAATGAAGCTGGACCAATGTTTTTAAAGGCGGTTAATTGTCAAGGTGAATATAAAGATCGATTCTTTATTGCTAACTTGATAAAAGAAACAATCATGGAAGTTGGACCCGATTTTGTAGTTCAAGTGATAACGGATAATGCTCCGGTGTGTCATGCGGCAGGAATTCTTGTTGAGGATATGTATCCAAAAGTCTTTTGGACACCATGTGTTGTACACACTCTTAATCTTGCTTTAAAAAATATTTGTGCGGCGAAGGACACAGAAGCAAATGCCATTACATATGGTGAATGTAGTTGGATCACGGAAATTGCGATGGATGCAATGGTCATCAAGGTTTTCATCACAACTCATTCAATGAGGCTTCACTTATATAATCAATTTGTGAAATTGAAGATGCTTGCTATTGCGGATACTCGGTTTGCTTCGGTAATCATTATGCTCAAGAGGTTTAAACTTGTAAAAGAAGGCCTTCAAAGCTTGGTCATTTCAGATAAATAGAGTTTGTATAGAGAAGACAATCCCGGGAAGGCCCAATTTATAAAAGAGAAAGTATTGAATGACTTGTGGTGGGATAAAGTTGATTATATCTTGTCCTTTACCGAGCCAATTTATGAGATGCTAAGGATTACTGATACAGATGAGTCTTGTCTTCACTTGGTGTATGATTTGTGGGATTCCATGATTGAGAAAGTAAAGATGGCTATATATCGACATGAAAGGAAGCTAGACAATGAGGAGTCAAGCTTTTATGAGGTTGTGCATGCCATTTTGGTTAGTCGATGGTCCAAAAGCAACACACCACTACATTGTTTGGCACATTCGTTGAACCCTAGGTACATCATTAATTATTCACATATTTATTTATATTTATATATAGTTTTACTTTTTATTTATATATAATTTTACTTGTAGGTATTATAGCCACCAATGGCTTAGTGCGGGTCATAACCGAATTGAACCTCATAAGGATTTAGAAATTTCAACAGAAAGAAAGAAGTGCATACTTAAATTGTTCCCAAATGTCGAGGAGCGTAGAATGGTTAATATTGAATTTGGAAGGTTTTCATCCATTGATGGATCATTTAACGACCATGATTCTATATATGATAGAGGGGTTCTTGAACCAAAGTTATGGTGGGCCGTCCATGGACCCAATACTCCCATTCTCCAAGCCTTAGCAACAAAGCTACTTCGTCAACCTTCTTCTTCATCGTGTTCGGAGAGAAATTGGAGTACATATTCTTTTATAAATTCTGTAAAAAGAAACAAGTTGACTCCAAAACGAGCTGAGGACTTAGTTTACGTGCATAGCAATCTTCGACTTCTTTCTAGGAGTTCTAATCATTACAAAGATGGAAATAGCAAGATGTGGGATGTTGGGGGTGATGCATTTGATTCGCTTGATGGTGCTGGGATACTAGAGATTGCAAATTTATCACTTGACGAACCCGATTTGGATGAAATGTTTTTAGGAGAGCAAGAAGAAGACATTGGAGAAGCTAGAGACAATTTCCCGTGATTGAGAAACAAGGAGTAATAATTAAACTATTTTATTTAAGTTTGTAGTCTTGCACTTATTTTTCTGTTTTTTTTTTCTTTTGTATTTGGATTGCAAGGATGTTCTATTGACTATTATATATATCTATTTGATGCAATCATTTCTTTTGTGGATATGACTTATTTATTTTAAGTGATGTTAAATTTTATTTGTTTGTAGTGTTCTTTGGATATGAGTTTACATAATGCATATTATTATAAAAATATATTTATTTATTTATTTATTAAACGTGTCCCTCGCCGTACCCGTGTCTAAGTTTTTTAAAAATTGCCGTACCCGTACCTCGTACCGGTACCGGGTACGACACCCGTACCCGTGTCCGTGCTTCATAGTTTAAAACCAATCCAATTGAATAAGCAAAAAGGGGAGTCATGGCAATATACCTACTAAAAAAATTTCAAATTTTAAAAATTTTCAAATTGGCAAATATGATAAATTGATAAAATATAACCAAATAACTTGTGTAATTTTAAACAAAAAAAAGAGTAGCATGATAAATACAGCATAATGATCAATTAAAGAAAGATATGTGTCACTTTAAGAAGAAAAAAAAACAAATATAATAATTTGATCGGTTTGGATTAATTTAAAAAACCTCCAAATCCGAAACTGGTCCACTATTATTTTTCTGTTTTCAAAAATTGGATTCAATCCGATCTAATCAACGTCCCATAAATCCGGAAAAATTGTATTAAATTCGATTGGATTGTTCTATTGGTTTGATCGGTTTGAATTGGATCTTACCCACCCTAGCTAAGAAAGAGGGAAAGGAATTATTTGTTTAAGATTAACTTTAGAAAAAGAAAAAGAAAAAAAAAAAAGAGCAAGAGAAAAGTTAGAAATATAAAGTGGAAAAAATAGACGAAGTGGAGAAGCCTTGAACTCCAACTCATTTAAGCACCAACGATGTTCTTTGGGTCCATTTATTATTAAAATATTATTATAATATTTTAATATAGATCCCCAAAATATAATATAACTGGCCCCTATTTTAGTATTTGGTCTTACATTATTGCCCAATAACCAACACACCCACAAGGCCGACCACGGTCTTGTGACGGTAAAGAGTGGATTCTCCTGCATGGATTGCAGCGAGGTGGAATAATTTTAAGAGAGTGGATTCCCCTATATAGAGTTTTGATTTCGTTATCTAACATTAATTATTATTCTATTGTTTGTACCACATTATCGTTAAATAGCGGTGATGTTCAATATTTTTCCCAACCTTTATAGATATTTTAAAAAATTTCCTTCTAAAGTTTAATGTAAGATTAGAGTAACATTTATTTTTAGTAGAGATAAAATATTTAAAAATATATGGAGTTATTGTTAAGTACAGAAAGAACTGAAAGAGAAAGATAAACAAAGAGAAGTTGCAGAATTCAAGTTAATAATTCCATTGATTGTAGCTCAAAATAAATAGAGATAAACAAAACAAACTAATTCTATAAATAGAAAAAGAAATAACCAAACCTATCACCTGCTAAACAATTGGGATAAACCCAGTAGACTCAAAACTACTTCCTAAAGACTAGGACTACTATTTTTTTATTCAACTAACAAGTCTAAAATCTTAACACTCTCCCTTAAATTGAGTGTTGCTCATACAATCAGTTTATAAGAAGATTTGAATAGACTCCAAGCAAACCACGCAGCTTCACAAACGCATCCGACTTGAGTGGCTTGGTAAATATATCTGCTATTTGATCCATACTTTGACAGTATATCAATTCAATAGTCCCATCCTTAGCAAGGTCACGAAGAAAATGATACCTCACGTCAATGTGTTTGCTTCTTCCATGTAAAACTAAATTCTTGGAGAGTTTGATTGTCGAGCTATTATTGCAATAGATTTTAATTGGTTCTTGTTAAAACTTGTATAGCTTATCAAGAATTCTTTTCAACCAAATAGCTTGACATGCACAAGAGGCTACTGCGATAAACTCTGCTTCGGTTGTGGACAAAGTAACAACTTGTTGCTTTTTCGATGACCACGATACAGCTCCCGAACTCATCAAAAAAGCATAACTAGAAGTTCTTTTTCTTCCATCTAAATCACCTGCATAATCACTATCCGTGAAGCCAATAAGATCTTATTTTTCCCCTTTCTTGTAAAAAATAACAAAATCAATAGTGCCCTTCAAGTACCGTAACACCCTTTTTGCAGCAAGAAAATGATTCTCGGTTGGACTTTCCATAAATCTGCTAATGAGACTCACAGAAAACATAATTTAAGGTCTAGTGGCTGTTAACTACATCAAACTACCAACAATTTGCTTGAAGAAAATGATGTCCACCTTCTTTCCTTCAACATCCTTAGCAAGCTTAAATCCCGGTTCAATTGGCGTGCCAACTGGACAATATCTCCGTAGCATACTTCTTTTGAGTAATAAAAATCCCTGTTGCAGATTGTACTACTTCAATGCCAAGAAAATAGTACATCATACCAAAATTTGTCATTTCAAATTCCGCCATCATTGATTGTTTAAACTCATCAATCATGGCTTGATCATTCCCTGCATAAATCAAATCATCTACATATAGACAAACGATTAGCAATTTCCCTGAAAATTCAGATTTAATGTAAAGAGTATGCTTATACGGGCATTTTTGAAAACCCGTTTTTGAAAAATAAACATCTATACGACTGTACCAAGCTCAGGGAGCCTGCTTCAATCCGTATAGAGCTTTCTTCAACCTGTGTACCTTCTTCTCGCTACCTTTTTGCACATAACCAAGAGGTTGATTAACATACACTTTTTCATTCAGCTCACCATGAAGAAATGCAGATTTCACGTCTAATTGGAAGATAGGCCAGGAACTTTGTGCAGCCAAGGAGATCACTAAACATATTGTATCGTGTCTAGCAATAGGAGCAAAGACCTCCTTATAATCAACGCCAAACTCTTGCTTGTTATTGTGATAAATTTTAATACGCGCAAGTGCACGAATCAGTTTATAATATAACGTATAAGCGAGGACAATCCCACAAAAACTCACACAATATGTTTAAATTTTGTCTTGTTAATCTTTTACTAATCCCTAATCTAGCCAAGAATAATTGATGAAAAACAAACTAATTAAATAAATCAAATTAAAATAAAGTAAAGCAAGTAAATTAAATTAATAGAACTAAATTAAATACTACTAAGCAAGATAATAAAATTAATGAATTAATTTACTAGGGTTTTGGAATCATATATTTAATATCATCTTCTTTAGTATTCATGCGCATAAACTCTACTCTTATCTCGCACTAATTTGGTCTCTCGACTCTATTAGATGCGGAAAATAAAATCATTCAAGTTCAAGTAATTTATAAAATTTAATTGTAATTCTCCCACAACCAAACTAATGTATAAAATCAAAACACTCATTATATCCGTCAAAACACACCCTATATCCGCTCTTAACAAATCATAAGGTGAATCCAACAAAAAATAGCGAGAATCCAATTCTATTTTTTTATCAATTAAAATAGGCATCCAATAGGAAGAATTGTATTTAACATTAAAGCATTAAATTGGTAGACAAGTGAATCAATTAAATATACTCATCTTAACCCTAGCACAAATTTATGCTAACATAATAAAAATTTAATAACAAATATGATTGAAAGAAAATTTACTTGACATTAATTAAATTAAAGATTAAAAATAAATCTTCGATCTTCAAAGTCTTCAAAGGAAAAGAAAATAAAAGAAAAGGAAGGAAAAAGAATAGATGAATAGTGCTCGGCAGGCACTCTGCTGCTGCTGGCTTCTGTATCCTTTATAAAGTGGAGGATTCCATTTTTCATTAGGATTCTTGGGGCTAAATTAATGGTTTATGGGCTTAGGCTTGGTTAATGGGTCTTTGGACTTTTCAAGGCTAGTGGAGTGCTAATTAATTAAATGCAATTGGGCTGGCTGTTGAATCATATGATTTTGGGCCTATATTAAAATACAACTTGAATTTTCGTCCTTATTAACTGCAGAATTTGCGTCTCAATTTCGGACTCCAAGATGGATGAATTCGAAAAAGTGATGAACTGGAAAGTTGTAGCTCTCGAAATTATCTTCAATTTAGGCTCAAGAATCTCGTTATTTGGAATTCCGAGTAAAAATTTATGCATCCATAAGTATTAAGCACTTTTAGGTGTCTTCACAAGTTTTAATTTATCTATTTTTCTCAATCTTCTTCAAATTTGTTTCTAACACCTGGAAAGCATTAAAAGTATAAATATTAGTAACAATATAAGCTCTCTAAATTATAAATTAACATAATAAATTATACCAGTTTCTTGGTACATCAAATTCCCCCCAACTTAAACTTTGCTAGTCCTCGAGCAAAGTAAAACTCTTAGAATAAATTGTTTTTCTAAATCCAAGTTTTTCGATATAAGTCCAACGCAATGGTTGATTTTAAAATTATGTTCCCCTTTCTTCACCAAGGCAACTAACTCAACAAAGATATCAAAACACCCACATGCTAAAGCAATGATGCACACACACAATATCAAAGTTCTCAAACTAGCAAGATTAATAAAATATTTCATTCTCACCATTCCTTATCATGCGTGTGTGAATTGACAACAACACAACATCATTGATATCAAAGAAAGCAAACTTTTAAATTCCATCCAAACTATGCTTTGACTCAACTCCTCACATAGCATACACTCAACAAATGAAAAACTCGAGAATAGGGTGTAAATGTACGCAAATTCAAAAGCATCTCGCATGTATATATGAAAAATGCTATAATTGAAAGAACATTAGTCTCATGAACAGATATATCCCACTAAAAAAGCGAAATGCATAAATGGATTCCCTTCCACCACTCTCACTTATAAACCATACCCAAAGGATCATTAGGACTTTTTTCGGGTTGTAACATAAGGATTGGATTCAATCCGATCTAACATAAGGCTTAGGGTAAGGGTATATAAAAGTTCAAAGATCTAAGAAATAAATTGAGATATAAAATTAACATTTTGGGCTTAACTTTGACGTAATTTTAGCCTTTTTCTTTTGCTTCTTCTTCTTTTTTTATTTATTTCTTTTGTAGATCTGCTCTTTTTCTTCACATATTTATTTTTCTTTTGATATTTGAAGGAGATTTCATAACTTCTATTTTTTTTCATATTTTTTCCTTTTTCACTTTTTTTTTTCTTTCATACTTTTTCCAAGCTCATTTTTCACTATTGTCATACATAAGATAAATAATCTCAAAATATTCTTAGACAAAAGGGTAGTGTGAACACCCGAATCCACGACTCTCGTGTGAATACAGCTTTTTTTAAAACGAGCATCTTGCATTCCTGAATCATCATGCATATAGAAGACCGTTAGGAAAGACTCCAATTTTTGAATGCGTTGGGAGTCTGAGATAACCTTTGTTGCCTCTCCGCACGCCCCAGCCGCACCCCCTGCGGCTACCCCCTGCGGTTGGCCTCTTTTGGAGCGTTGTTGGCAGAAATTTCCCAATAAATAGAACCCTTGGGGTCTCATTTGGAGGCATCAACACTTACTAGTGTTTTTAGTAAGGTGAAATTCTGTCAAAATCATTAGAGAGTCTTCTTTTATATAATTTCTAGTGAGAGAAAGCTAGTGAGAGAGAAAGCTCTAGAGAGAGAATGAGGCAATCAAGGCAATCAAGGCAAGGTTTTCATTTCTTCTTCAAGCGCATCAGGTACATCTTTCTACAACCTTTCTTAATTTCAATATCACATTTAAATATTTATTTTTAATACAAAAAATTAGATAACTTGCAAAGAAGTTCACTGCTTTCAAAATAAATCCTTTTTAAATTTTACAAGAAAACTAAAACTCATTTTGACACGTTTTCAAAACAAACAAAAAATACAAAAAACAGTTTCCAAACAAGTGGAACTACGAGATTCTGATTTCATTCTATGAATGAATACGTAGGCACTCGCAAAGCTCGAGTCTGATTTCAAAATACTATTTTAAATTGAATTTATCCAGAAAGGACTATTCTGAAAACTATTCAAACTACTTGCAAGATATCTAAAATAGGAATTAGATACATGATCCATTAAAAGACTGAAAGGGCGAATTGGGTGCCTAACACCTTCCCAATTCGTAACGTAGTTCCCGAACCCTAGCAAAGTTTATTTTTAAAACTCTGGTTTTAAACGTATGAAAGATAATTCGTTTTCGAATTGTCCTTCGTACGATCTTTTGTTTGTTTTCTAGTAAAACAAACTCGCGACTCTATAAAACATGTTTTCAACGAAAACCGAGAACGAGGACTTCTCGGGTCGCGGGTTCGAATTCTCACAGGTAGGCTATAAATATGGGTTAAACTCCTAACTGGAGTAGGGTAAGGATATCGGGTTAACAAATAAAGGCTCATATATAAAAGACTCAAAGGGGTGACTAATGGTATAAATGTAAAGGTAGGATAAGGCTAATATGTAGGCTAACAAAGACGGCCTAAAATACTTCCTATGGTTTATAGTTTTTCAGTCCAAGCAGTATCAAGGATCATAATTAAAATTGCATTTCATGGACATACCTTTCTAGTGTTCAATCAAAGCAAAAAATAATGAAACTACACAATGAATTACGCTTTTTTAAAAATTTAAAGTTGATATAAAACCCTCATATTGAAAGATTGGCTCAAATACTCACAGGTTATTTAGTCTCCACATTTATGTTCTTCAAGAAATTTTAAGTTATACTCACTCATCCATCTAGTCATGTAATAGTTGTCTTATGTGCTCAAATATAACGAGGATCGAAAATTATGAAATTTCTACTAATAAAGATAGTAAGAGAACTAAGCGTGCACATGTAAAGTATTAAGACAAATGCATCATCGTTAACACACTAACTAAAAAGAAAATCTCAATCAAATTCAAAGAACCATTGCAAATTTTTTTAAAAAAATATATGTTATTTTCTTTATTTTATTTTTAATATATGCAGGACTAGCAAAGTTAAGAATTTTATCCACTCCCCCCAACTTGAATGTTACTTTGTCCTCAAAGGAACACACTAAATTAAAATTTAAAATAATAAGGAGGGATGTAAGATATCACCTGGATACGCGATTCATCAAAGAAAGTAAAACCTCCACAATGGATAAAACTTTAAGCACATAATATTTATTAATCGTTTCAATAATATAAATGGCATTCAAAAGTATATGAAAATAAATTCATAGCCAAATATCAACATTAAATATTTAATTTCTCATAAATCAATAATCTAAAAAGTTGAGGATCATCCCAATAAAACATGTATATCACTGTAAGCTTAAAAATATAATCAAAATAAATATAGAAATTAAGCTCAAGATAATAAGATTTCATTGTATAATCATGACCTACTAGAGAAAAATAGTCACTTGGTGATAGCCATGGGTCTTGAGATATACGGAAAAAATTATGATCATTCTTAAAAGAATTATTATAGCATCCATTCAGATATTATACAATACACATTGTGCTCAAAATAAGGAAAATAAAATTTAAATTCAAATACTTCCAAAAATTGGGTGCCAAAAATTTCATACTAATTGGGTCACTAGGAAAAATAAATTTAATAAGCTCAATCCATCCATCTTCAATTTCATTAGAAATTAAAAATTCAACACAACCATTTATCAATTCACATCTAAAGGTATTATTGTGATGACTCCAAAAAATTTGGGTATATTGTCATACTATTTTCAAATTGAGAAAGATCACTAGAACCTTTGTTTAAGAAATTTTCAATATTTTCCTCCCATGCATTAAAATTAGTATCTTGAAAAGAATCAAGAAAAATACCAGCTTCATAAGATATATTATCATCAATTGAACCACAAGTTTTTAAGAAATCTTCTAATGATATGTCACTAAAGTTCACATCTTCTTTTAAAGAAAAATAATCAACATTATTTTCAAAAAAATTATCTTCCACTAGACTATCAATTAAATTAATTTAACGAACACTTTCATCTTCACAGTCTAAGGATGTTTTTGTTACATCAAAAATATTAAGTTCAGCAGTGAGACTGCCAAAAGATAACTTCGTCACACCATTCCAGCAATTTATAAGAGCATTAGATGTAGCTAAAAATGGTCTACCTAAAATTACTAATATTTGCCCTTTCATGTTATGAGTAGGTTGAGTATCAATAACAACGAAATCAACTGGATAATAAAATGTATCAACCTTAATTAAAACATCTTATATGACTCCTTTAGGAATTTTTAATGATCTATCAGCCAATTGAAGTGTCATATGTGTATAATTTAATTTTTCAAGTTCTAATTTCTCATAAACAGAATACGGTAAAACATTCACACTAGCCCCTAAATCTAGTAAAGCACGCTCTATGTGATGATCTCCTATTTTACAAGATATAGTAGGACAGCCTGGGTCTTTATATTTAATAGGAATTTTGCATTGAATTATGGAGCTTACTTGTTCAGCTAAGAATGCCTTTTTAGGAACATTAGTTTTTCTCTTTTGAGTTACTAAATCTTTAAGAAACTTAGCGTATGAAGGGACTTGCTTAATTGCATCTAGGAATGGTATATTAATATGAATTTGCTTAAATACTTCTTGAATTTCTTCAAATTGAGCTTTCTTCCTATTGTCTTTTAGTCTTTGAGGAAATGAGGCTTTAGGCACAAATTTTCTAACTTCAACTTCTTTTGAATCATTATGATTAATGGTAGGATTAGAATCTTTCACATGAGTGTTTGACTCTTCTGGAATACTTTCCTCCTCTTTGTCTCCTACTTCTTCTTCGTTACTCACTGGCATTCTAACTTGATTATCAATTTGGAGCCCTGATCTAAGAGTAGTAATTGAATTAACTTGCCCTTGATTATGTTCAAAAGGTTGATTTTGAATTTGATTAACATTGTTATTAATAGCACCTCTAGGATTTGGGACAGGTTGATTAGGGAATTTTCCTTTTTCACGCTCTACTAACTGGTTAACTAACTAACCTATCTGATTTTCTAAGCGTGTTATTGCTTGGGTATTTATTAAAGTAGTATTTTTTACCTCATTCATAAATGATTTCAAATTATCTTCTAGGGATGAAAATTGTTGTTGTGTAACAAAAGATGTGGCATTATTCATGTTCACGGGAGATCTAAAACCTAGTGGATTTTGATGAAAGTTATTATTTTGATTTCCCATATTATTAATCGGTTGATTTTGGGACCATGAAAAATTAGGATGATTTCTCCACCCAGGATTATATGTGTTTGAATAAGGATTGTGATTTTGCCTATATTCATTCATAGCATTTACTTGTCCTGAATTGTCTACGGTGTACCCTAACATAGATGGACAAGATGCAACTACATGTATAGGACTGGCACAAATAGAGCACATTTCATTCTGCACAAGGTTGACCGGATTATTAGATAGTTTCATCGTTAAGGCTTCTAATTTTTTATTTAGACTATCTAATTGTCTTCTAGTTTCTACATCTTCATGAATCTCATATATTCCCCCCTTTTTAGGTTGAGATTGCGTTCCCCTCTTAGAAAAGTCCCACTGTTGAGAACTTTCAGACAAATTCTCTAAGAATTGATAAGCTTCATCTTCATTTAGACTTAGAAAACTACCCATATTCATAGATTCTATCATATTTCGATTAGTTTGTGAGAGGCCATTATAAAAATATTGAATTAATCTCCAAGTTTCAAAACCATGATATGGACATCTAAGTAATATATCTTTAAATCTTTCCCATGCTTCAAAGAATTTTTCCTCATCATCTTAGCAAAAATCAGTTATTTTTCTTCTAAGTTCATTAGTTTTAGCCATAGGAAAAAAATTTGCTAAAAATTTACTAACCAACCCCTCCCATGTCGTGATAGATCTCGAGGGTAAAGAATTTAGCCAGGCTTTAGCTTTATTTTTTAGAGAAAATGGGAATAAACGCAACCTAACGGATTCATCAGAAAAATTTTGAAATCTAAAAGTAGCGCATATTTTTAAAAAATCTTTTATATGAAGATAAGGATCTTTCATCTCTAAGCCATTAAAAGTAGAGAGTAATTGAATTACTTGCGGTTTTAATTCAAAGTGAATTGCTGTAATAACCGGTAAAACAATGCATGAAGGAGGATTAGTATATATAGGTGAGTCCTATTGTCTTCACGATCCCCCATCTTTAATTATCTTTCAAATAAAAGATCAATCTCTAAATTTTCTATCCTATTAAGCCTCACTTTTCCTCGTTTCCAACAAACGCTCATAAACTAAACAATTCGCCTTTTTTTTAATAATTTAATATTTAATTAATTAATTTTTAGATTCTTTATTAATGATAATAATAATAATAATAATAATAATAATAATAATAATAATAATAATAATAATAATAATAATAATATACTATTAAAATAATAAAATCCCTTTTTTTAAAAAAAATTAATTAATCTTTTTTAATAAAATAATAATACTAATAAAAATAAAAATACTAATAAAAATAAAAAAAAAAATATTAATAATAAATTATCTAAGAGGTATTAATAATAAATTTAATTAAATAATAATATTTTAATAATAATCTAATATATATGAAGTAAATAAAAGAGTTAATAATAAGGAGGAATGGACAAAAAGAAGGTTGGTTTTCTTGTTGCTGCCAAATAGTAAACTTGTGACTTCTTTTATCCAAAACAACATACTTATCAACCAGGATAGAAACACTTAGACTAACAAGTAGTACCACTGTTTATATGTTGTTTCGCGCCGAGATCCTTTAATTACCCTAAAAATAAAAAGATAAACTTTTTTTTTACAGTATATATATATCTGAATATTTTGTTTTCTGTTTTTTTTTATTTTTTTTAATAAGAAGAAAACTAGTAAAAGGAATTTAAATACTAAATTAACAAGATTATATTAGAATCCCCGGCAACGACGCCAAAAACTTGTTGTGATAAATTTTAATACTCGCAAGCGCATGAATCAATTTATAATATAGCGTATAAGCGATGTCGATCCCACAGAGACTCACACAATATGTTTAAATTTTATCTTGTTAATCTTTCACTAATCCTTAATCTAGCCAAGAATAATTGATGAGATCGAATCAAACTAATTAAATAAATCAAATTAAAATAAAGTAAAGCAAGTAAATTAAATTAATAGAACTAAATTAAATACTACTAAGCAAGATAATAAAATTAATGAATTAATTTACTAGGGTTTTGGAATCATATATTTAATATCATCTTCTTTAGTATTCATGCGCATAAACTCTACTCTTATCTCGCACTAATTTGGTCTCTCGACTCTATTAGATGCGGAAAATAAAATCATTCAAGTTCAAGTAATTTATAAAATTCAATTGTAATTCTCCCACGGCCAAACTAATGTATAAAATCAAAACACTCATTATATCCGTCAAAACATACCTTATATCCGCTCTTAACAAATCATAACATGAATCTAACAAAAAATAGCGAGAATCCAATTCTATTTTTTTATCAATTAAGATAGGCATCCAATAAGAAGAATTGTATTCAATATTAAAGCATTAAATTGATAGAGTCAACTGGCATGAATACGTGGAAGGGAATCAATTAAATACACTCATCCTAACTCTAGCACAAATTTACGCTAGCATAATAAAAAATTATTAACAAATAAGATTGAAAGAAAACTTACTTGATATTAATTAAATTAAAGACTAAAAATAAATCTTCAATCTTCAAAGTCTTCAAAGGAAAAGAAAATAAAAGAAAAAGAAGGAAAAAGAAGAGATGAATAGTGCTCGGCAGGCACTCTGCCGCTGCTGGCTGTATCCTTTATAAAGCGGAGGATTCTACTTTTTATTAGGATTCTTGGGGCTAAATTAATGATTTATGGGCTTAGGCTTGGTTAATGGGTCTTTGGACTTTGCAAGACTAGTGGACTGCTAATTAATTAAATGCAATTGGGCTGGCTGTTGAATCATATGATTTTTGGCCCATATCAAAATACAACTTGAATTTTTGTCCTTATTAACGGCAGAATTTGCGTTGCCATTTCGGACTCCAAGATGGATGAATTCGAAAAAGTGATGAACTGGAAAGTTGTAGCTCTCGAAATTCTCTTCAATTTAGGCTCAAGAATCGCATTATTTGAAATTTTGAGTAAAAAGTTATACATCCATAAGTATTGAGCACTTTTAGGTGTCTTCACAAGTTTTAATTTATCTATTTTTTTCATTCTTCTTCAAATTTGTTTCTAACACATGGGAAGCATTAAAAATATAAATATTAGTAACAATATAAGATCTTTAAATTATAAATTAACATAATAAATTATACCAATTTCTTGGTACATCACTTGTAACCTTTTGCAACTAGTCGCGCTTTATACTTGTCGACTTCTCCATTCTGATTAAGTTTGGTCTTATAAACCCCTGGAAGGTCGGACAGCTCCCACGTGTCGTTCTTCTCAATGGCCTTTATTTCTGCATCCATGGCTTCCTTCCATTTTAAGTCTTTAACTGCATATTCGAATGCAATTGGATCGTAATCTACAAATAAGGCAAAGTGAATGGAAGCATCATCGTCAGAAAATTCATCTCGACTTACATAATCCATCATCCAATCGGGCCTTTTTCTTTGGCGTTGAACTAATGGATCGGACACTTGTGGTGAATTTTCATCATTGGCAGCACTAGTTAAAGGGCTAGAAAGCACATTAGTCGATGATTGTTGTTGTTGATCGGATTGGTCGGTCTCTTTTTCGACTTCTTCTTCATCAAAATTGATTAAAACCTGTTGCTTTTCTTCACCAACCTTTCCTTCAATAGCCCAATCCCATGCATGCTCTTTATCGAAAATGACATCACGACTCATGATTATCTTTTGAATAACTAGGTTATACAACCTGTACGCCTTTGATTTATCACAAACCCCAAGAAAAATACATCTCACCCCTTTGTCATCAAGTTTTCTTCTTTGCTCGTCAGGAATGTGTGCATATGCAATACACCTAAAATTTTTGAAATGATCAACATTTGGTTTATGATTTGACCAAGCTTCTTCCGGTGTTATGTTCTTGATAGCAAGAATGGGGCACCTATTCAGTACATGGACACTCCATTTAACAGCTTCTGGCCAAAAACACTTCAGGATGCTCTTATTCACCAACATACTTCGGACCATGTTCAAGATTGTGTGGTTCTTTCTCTTGGATACACCATTTTACTGTGGTGTATAGGCTGTTGTCAATTGTCTTCGGACTCCATACATTGCACAAAAGTTTTCAAATTCACGAGAATTAAATTCACCACCACGGTCGGTACGAAGGATTTTAATATCCTTCCCTGATTCCTTCTCGACTAATGCCTTAAAGCTTTTACATACACCAAAAGCTTCATTCTTTTCTTGCAAGAAATAAACCCAAGTCTTACTGCTGTAGTCATCTGTAAAGGAGATAAAGTACCTCTTTTTTCTATTTGAGGCTAGACTAATTGGACCACACAGATCTGAATGAATTAGTTGCAATGGATGCTTAGCCCTCCACGCGTTCCCTTTTGGGAAGGAAATGCGATGTTGTTTATCAACGACACAATCTGCACAAATATCTGATGGGCCATTGATTTGAGGAAGATCGGTCACCATATTCTTTTGCTGCAAGGTCTTCAATCCCTTGAAATTAAGATGGCCATAGTGCAAATGCCATAATCGAGTGGAATCTTGTACTTTAGTCACCAAGCAAGCCAAATCACTACTTAGAATATTTAGCGGGAATAACCGATTTGTTGTCATTTGAACTTGAGCTATAACACCCTTATTTGGATGTTGAATAGAGCAACAACCCTGGTGAATAACGATCGTATAGCCTCTTTCTTGAAGCTGCCCCATGCTAATGAGATTACTCTTTAAATCTGGCACAAAAGACACACTAGTAACTTTAAAAATGTGGTCTTTTGAGTGCAATATGATTGTACCTTTTCCCATGACATTCATTCTCACATTATTCCTTAATTTGACAGTATCTTTAAATACTTCATCCAGATCTAAAAAAAAAGGACTTGTCGCCACACATGTGGTTACTGCAACCTGGGTCTAAATACCACTTGTTTAAAGAATTGTCTCCTTTGTCGTGAGAAGCCATTAACAACATCTCTTCTTCATTCTCTGCAAAATTAGACTTTTCTTCTTTGTCGTAATCCAAATTTGACTTGCATTCAGATTTGTAGTGGCCATACCTATGACAGCGGTAGCATTCGATGTTGGACATGTAGAATTTTTCATTATTGGATTTGTCAACTTTTGAATCAGAGTTTGTCCAGTGATGATTGTCACGTCCCCGACCTTTGCTTCTTGAATCTGAGCTTCTACCTCTTCCTCGACCTCGTCCTCTGCCTCGGCCACAACCTTTACTTGATCCTCTCCAAGTGTTGAATTCGCTATGAGTTGACACATTCAAAGCGTGTTCATCCGAAAAAGGGTTTGCCATGTTTTGCTCATGAATTTGCAAGGAACTTTGTAGTTCATCAATGGACATATTATCAATGTCCTTTGATTCTTCGATTGAGCAGACCATGTTGGTTTTTGGGCCTATTGGTTTAGTCCAATAGGGACACCCATAGTAGGCCTTAGGGTTTCAAAGCCCTTTAAGGCTAATGATATAAATTTAGGTCTTTAGACCTAAATAAGACACATAATACACAACACAAATTTAGAGGCGGCCGTCATCTCTTCTCAAGCACATTCTAGGGTTCCTTGTAGAGAGTACTTAAAGCTGTGGGCATAGTGGTAGTCGTTCGTGTAACGCTACACAACGTGAGTATCGTAAGGCCAATTTCACAAGATCCAATATTATTTCCGCTGTGCATACAGGTACGCATACTTGTATTAATTATCCAACATTGATATCAGAGGGATACGTATTGGTCTTCATACATAAATCACACATGTGTATTTTTTTGCGCAGTCGCTTCAAGCGTGAGATGTTTTCTGCTTATAATATATATATATATATATATATATGCAATTGCCGATTGTTTTTTTTGGTGCGGCTTCTTTCTTCTTTTGTTAAATATATCTATGTCTTGGTTTGATGTGACTATATATATATATAAGTGATGTGATTTTCGGCAGTGGCTTGTTTACATCAGAAAAACAGTTTTTTTATTATTAAAAAAAAAAGTTTTGTTTTTCTGTTTTTGAAAAAACAGTTTTTTATTAAAAAATAAAACAGTTTTGTTTTTTCTGTTTTTTGGAAAAACAGTTTTTTTTTATTATTAGAAAATAAAAACAGTTTTGTGTTTCTGTTTTTGAAAAAAAACAGTTTTGTTTTTTTCTGTTTTTTAGAAAAACAGTTTTTTTTATTATTAGAAAATAAAAACAGTTTTGTTTTTCTGTTTTTGAAAAAACAGTTTTTTATTAAAAAATAAAACAGTTTTGTTTTTTCTGTTTTTTGGAAAAACAGTTTTTTGATTATTAGAAAATAAAAACAGTTTTATTTTTCTGTTTTTGGAAAAACAGTTTTTTATTTATTAAATAAAACAGTTTTGTTTTTTCTGTTTTTTTTGGAAAAACAGATTTTTGATTATTAGAAAATAAAACAGTTTTTGTAGTGTTTTTTTTGCTACGATACATGCAATTTTGATATTATTTACTGTTATATATATATATATCATCATTGCGTTGCATGTTTTATCTATTTTATATATAGTGGGAGTGTAGTGGTAGCTTAAAGCTTCTATACAATTTTTTGCGCGTAATTTAAATTTTAATTTGATAATATCACATGATGGGGGAGATGATTTTGAGCGTAGCGATCTTTCGATCTCATGTCATGTTTGAACTATTAAATTTTATTTAAGATTTGTGCTGCAAAATATTATGTGTGTTGTGCTGATAATAATATCCTTATTAAATATCCTTATTTTTGGCGCATAATTAGATAGCTTCTAAGAGCATTGTTGCTAACTTGAACAAAGGAGAGAAATTGGATGGTGACAATTATGATATTTGGCACCGTAAGATCCAATATCTCCTTGATGAGCAAGAGGTTTTGGAAACCTTGACCCAGTCCTTGACTCCACCACCGGAGGATGGCAATGGTGCCCAACATCGGCGCGATCAAGAGGCCTACACTCAGTGGGTCAAGAAAGATCGTTGTGCGCGCTTTGTTATACTTAGCAGCATGCACAATGACTTGATCAGCGCGTTCGAGGACTGTAAGACTGCTCAAGAAACGTAGGATGCCCTGAAAGCTAAGTATGGTTCCACTTCAGCTACTAGGTTGCGCGCATTGACTTTGAAGTTTGACTCATATAAGATGCGCTCTAACACCCCGATGAAGCAGCATCTTAGACAGATGTCGACTATGATTCGCGAGCTCAAGGCAGCTGGGAACAACTTGAGCGATGAGCAGCAGGTTCAAGTTGGGTTTCGTTCTCTACCTGATTCGTGGGAACATATGACAGTCAATATGACGCACAATAAAAATATCAAAACTTTTGATGATCTTGCACGTCATTTGGAGTTAGAGGCGGAGCGCTTGGAAGCTGCTAAAGCTAATAATTCCTCTTATGTGGTTCACTCTGGTTCGCGCAAGGCATCTGGGTCTAAGCGCAAGAACCAAAATAATGGGAAAAGGAACGATGATGAACGTGCGCCTAAGAAGGCAAACTCTACCAAACCCAAGCGGGGCAAGCGTGGTGGTAAGAAGGGCAATGCCGACAAAGCATGTTTTAACTGTGGTAAGGAAGGTCACTTCGCTCGTGACTGCGCTGAGCTGAAGAAGGTACTCTCAAGTTATAATTCTCCTTTTGTTTATGTAACAAGTCATGTTATGGTAGCTCATCCTTCCTATGATTGGATTGTGGATTCAGGAGCGTCCGAACATGTCGTGAGGGATAGAGTTGGATATGTGGAGTACCGCCGAATACCAGCAGAAAGCAGAGTACTTTACGTGGGTAATGGAGAAGTTGTTCAGGTTATAGGTATTGGTACCTACAAGCTGTGCATGCGCGGTGGACGCGACCTATTGATCCATGATGTATTGTTTGCTCCTGATATTTGACGGAACCTTTTATCAGTTTTTGCTTTGCTTAGGCTAGGATTTCGAGTAGTTTTCGAGAACAATAATGTTATTATTTTTAATGGAACAATTTTTTATGGTAGTGGTTTTATTTCGGATGGATTATTTGTTTTGGATATTTGTTATTCCAGTAATAATAATTCTATTTCTTTTGTGACTTCTACTGATAATTCTACAATTTGGCATGCTAGACTTGGTCATATAGGCCAGGACAGAATGAATCGATTAGCTAGAGAGGGCTTATTAGGTCAGCTCGCTAAAGTTAGTTTGCCCAATTGTGAGCATTGCTTAGTAGGAAAGTCAACTAGAAAACTTTTTGGAAAGGCCACTAGAGCATCTTTTTCTTTGCAATTAGTACATTCAGACATCTGTGGCCCACTTAGTGTGAGGGCAAGGCAGGGTGCTAGCTATTTCATCACATTTATAGATGACTACACACGTTACGGTTTTGTATATTTGATCTCCCACAAGTCTGAAGCATTGGATTGCTTTAAGCGTTTTATGAGGTTGGTTGAGAATCAAAGTGGAAGGACCATTAAGGCTCTTCGTACTGATCGTGGACGTGAATATTTATCTGAGCTATTTAAGCAGCTCTGTGATGAAAAAGGTATTCAGAGGCAGTTAACTACTCCATATACTCCGCAACAAAATGGTGTAGCGGAGAGAAGGAATAGAACCCTTTTGGATATGGTTAGATCGATGATGGCGCAAGCTAACCTCCCAATATCTTTCTGGGGGGATGCTATCTTAGCTGCTGCCTACATCCTCAACTGTGTGCCTTCTAAATCTGTTTCATCAACGCCTTATGAGCTTTGGATGGGCAGGAGCCTGACTTAAGCCATTTGCGCCCATGGGGCGCGGCGGATATGTTCACACTAGTTCTCATTCGCGTGGGAAACTAGGCCCTAGGGCGCATAAGTGCATATTCATTAGATATTCTGAGGAATCTAAAGGATATGTGATGCTTGGTGAACAAGAAGATGGAACTGTTTTGAGATTGAGATTGAGTCATGAGATATGGATTTTCTAGAGAATGAATTCCCCAAGAGAGGGGATGTGGACAGAAACATAAAGTTGTTTGAAATGGTCGAATCGAATGAAGGCGTTTCAAATCCGAATGAGGATGTTGAGAGCGACTCGCTTCCTAGTGGGAGTGTGCAACCTCCTAGTGGGAGTGTCCCTCCATTAGAGAATGATTCCCAAAGTCCACACTTACGTAGGAGCAATCGTAAAAGTAACTCACGTCGTCGTTTTGAGATTGAGGGGGCAGCTTTCATGTGTACTCCGCAAGATGTAGATGAGCCTAGAAATTATCAGGAGGCTATCACATCCCCTGCTTCGAATGAATGGAAAGTTGCAATGATTGATGAGATAGAGTCTATGAGGAAGAACAATGTCTGGGACTTGGTAGATCTTTCGCCGGGGCGAAAGACTATTGGAAATAAATGGATTCTAAAAGTCAAACGCAAGGCAGATGGTTCCATTGATAGGTATAAAGCTCGCCTTGTGGCGAAAGGCTACACCCAAAAGGAAGGCGTTGACTATGAGGAAACGTTCTCACCGGTAGTGAGGTTTGCCTCAATCCGTCTCATTTTAGCTATTGTCGCTCATATGGATTTAGAACTTTTTCAGATGGACGTTAAAACTGCATTTCTCAATGGAGAACTAGATGAGGAAATCTATATGGATCAACCTGTTGGTTTTATAACTAACGGGAAAGAGCGCAAAGTTTGCAAGCTCAAACGATCCATTTATGGGTTGAAGCAGTCATTTAGACAATGGTACCTGAGATTTCATCGAGCCATTTCTTTAAATGGGTTTACGATGATCGAGGAGGACCATTGTGTGTACGTTAAACGTTCTGGGAATAGTTTCTTGATTCTCTCTTTGTATGTAGACGACATACTATTAACTGGAAACAACAAGGAGATGGTTGTCGCCACACAAACATGGTTGTCTTCAAATTTTGAAATGAAAGACATGGGAGAGGCAAGCTATGTGCTCGGAGTTAAGATCCTAAGAGATCGATCAAGGAAACTTCTTGGTTTGTCTCAAGAGACTTACATAAGAAATGTACTTGAGCGTTTTCAGATGCAAGCTTGTAAACCCATAGACACTCCTGTTGAGAAGGGTAATACCTTAAGTCTGGATATGTGTCCTAAGACTCTTGATGAGAAGGAAAATATGGCTTGTGTTCCGTATGCTAATGTTGTTGGTAGCCTTATGTATGCGATGATGTGTACGCGGCCCGACATTTGCTATGCAGTTGATCTTGTCAGTAGATTCCAAGGGAATCATGGCGTTGCTCATTAGAAAGCAGTGAAGAGAATACTCCGATATCTGAAAAGGACAGCTGACTATATGCTTTGCTATCAAGCATAGAATTTGCGTGTGGTTGGATACACCGACGCTAACTGGGGAGGGGGCCCAGACGGACGCAAATCGACGTCAGGCTATGCTTTCTTGCTCAACGACGGAGCAATATCATGGTGCAGCAAAAAGCAGACTTGTATTGCACTATCTACGATGGAGGCGGAGTACGTTGCTTGTTTAGCTACTGTTCAAGAAGGTGTTTGGTTGAGAAGATTCCTTCGAGAGTTTGGCATTGTTAAAAGCGCTTTAGAGCCAATTACAATATATTGTGATAGTTCGGCAGCTCTTGCATACTCTAAGGATCCCAAGTATCATGGGAAAACCAAACACATAGACATTAGATACCATTTCATTTGTGACATGGTTGCGCAAAATGAGGTGGTCCTTAAGCATATCTCTACTAGCCGCATGGTTGCGGACCCCTTGACTAAACCTATAATTAGAGATGTTTACCAGGCTCATGTTAGGAGTATAGGGTTACGTAGGTTGTGATTATTTGCTTCCTGACCATATA
Source organism: Lonicera japonica (assembly GCA_021464415.1). Classification (NCBI taxonomy): domain Eukaryota; kingdom Viridiplantae; phylum Streptophyta; class Magnoliopsida; order Dipsacales; family Caprifoliaceae; genus Lonicera; species Lonicera japonica. The sequence continues at coordinate 59,267 of JAKCWG010000276.1, forward strand.
GGATATTTGATGTCGTTGATATTATTATTAATGAATTTTTTGAAATTTGTTGCTCTTATGTTATTATTTTAATATAACTGCTAGCACACACATTACCCATGGTTGGGATATCATGGTATGAGTATGTCAATAGGTATGGATCGACTCTCTCATACGAGTGATCGCCTTTGGCGCCTGGAAGGCGAGCAAAGATGAGACACGTCAAGCTTATGACGCTGTAATAGTGAGCTGAGCTGACATTAATTGAAGTGTCGACTTGGAAAGGGCCAAGATAAAGTCTTTTGAAGACTGAATATGGATACCCCACTATCCATATATAACCTGTGAATAGCCGGATTCGAAATTTCATCTAGGCGCTGAAACGAGCGAGCAAGTAGATTTTTCGGGTTAGGCGCTTGATAGCGACTGAACTAAGATCTGTACGGTGTTTGATAGTGACATACGCTCTTTATTGAAAGAGAACTCCACCGTAACATATAAGTCATACTGCATGTGCTTGGCGACCTATATAAGGAAGTGAAAGAATGATCCCTGCTTCTTAACTGTGTGAGTCCTTATGGATTGATACAATATGTATGATCCTCTACTATTTTTGCCCTATGTGACTTTTGACTGTATCATGAAGAGGAAGTTCAGTGTATGCTACTTTGATGTGTGTATCCTATGGCTAAAACTGAACGGCCTAAGGGACATCGTTGGGAAAAGAATTAAATTGAATATATCTAAGTGATATGAGGGCGAAGGATGACTGTTGAGGTAGCACGTTCAAGTTTTATGATCACTGATAGTCTTACAAGTTATGTCGCTTTCTCTGAGTAGCGACGTAGCTGTGAAATAAGACGGAAGAGGTTTAAGCATTGATTCGAGATGTGACTCCGAGGGATTGGAGATGCTTATCTGAATGTGGCTAAATAGGTCAGGGGTAGAACGAGACGCTATGGGGATGTTCTATGCTGGTTCTTTGGGAATTTGGCATAGTACTCCAAATATTTTCTTTCCAGGTGGCTGGCGCGGTCCGCACAGCTCATTTACTAAGTATGAACGGGGGAAGTCTAGAATGGTTGCAAAGGAGAATGCGATTATTTGCCCACTATGTACGAAGTGGGAGATGTTGGTTTTTGGGCCTATTGGTTTAGTCCAATAGGGACACCCATAGTGGGCCTTAGGGTTTCAAAGCCCTTTAAGGCTAATGATATATATTTAGGTCTTTAGACCTAAATAAGACACATAATACACAACACAAATTTAGAGGCGGCCGTCATCTCTTCTCAAACACATTCTAGGGTTCCTTGTAGAGAGTACTTGAAGCTGTGGGCATAGTGGTAGTCGTTCGTGTAACGCTACACAACACGAGTATCGTAAGGCCAATTTCACAAGATCCAATATTATTTCCGCTGTGCATACAGGTACGCATACTTGTATTAATTATCCAACAGACCACGTATGCGAATTTTGGGGACATTGACCGCAAAATCTTTTTAATTACAGTAACATCTTCCATTTGACCACCATGAATATGCATCTTGTTGACGATTGCTAACGTCTGGGAGAAGTAATCGTTGACAGATTCTCCTTGTTTCATATAAAGAATTTGCAACTACTGCCTTTTCACCCTTGTGGTACCTGCATACTTGCTCTTCATGGAGTCCCAAATTTTCATAGAAATATCCTTTTGAAGAATAGTCTCCAATATACCGCGATCGATTGCTTGAAACAAGTAATTCTTTGCCTTTAGATCTTTCAATTTCTACTCGTCCAGTTTCTTTTGTTGGTTGTCCGTCAACACTACACCACTTGCCGATTCACTTATTCTGATCTCTACAATGATCCAATACTCCTTGGACCTCATGAAGTTTTCCATTAACATGCTCCAGTGGTCATAATGACCATCAAAGCGAGGAATGGAAGCTTGCATATAATTGTTGTTGGATGCCATGAATGCTTGTTGCTACAAGCTAAAGCTGCTGCCTTCTCGCTCTGATACCAAATGTTAAATACAAAAAGAACTGAAAGAGAAAGATAAACAAAGAGAAGTTGCAGAATTCAAATTAATAATTCCATTGACTGAAGCTCAAAATAAATAGAGATAAATAAAACAAACTAATTTTATAAATAGAAAAAGAAATAACCAAAGCTATCACCTACAAAATAATTGGGATAAACCCAGTAGACTCAAAACTACTTACTAAAGACTAGGACTACTATTTTTTATTCAACTAATAACAAATCTAAAATCTTAACAGTTATACCTTGCTAGCTATACTAATCATGGGAAGTTCAATATTCAAATTCAAATGGGAACTTACTTATACTCTGGTAGACATCGTCGTTCTTTTAAATTTTTTAATTTTACTAGAATTCGTTTAACTCACTGCCTCAAATTAGTAAAACTTAATTGATCTAAAAACGCGAAATGTGTACACATTGGATATACATATTTTAAAGAAAAAAGGTATAACAAAATTGATACATGGCATAATGGCTATATTTATTAATAATATGAGTTTGAATCCCGCAAAATTTTTATGAAAAGAAAATTGCAAGATAAAGTAGGCATTTTAAAATATGATGCAGATTCATTGGTAGTCAAAATAGGTGCTTGCTTTAATTTATTTACTTCTATAAATTTTTAAAAATAAAAAATATAGCTTTTAATTTAATGTTTATGTCATTATGCATGTTTTGCATTGGTCACGATTATAATTTTCATTCCTTCATACAATTTATTCATGTTGTGAGATGTGGTATATCGACTAATTATGTCCTACGGAAAAAAGAAGTGTCAATTTGAAACATTTCCCAAAAAAATATATATATAAACTTATAAATTCAAGATAGAAGCAATATAATAATAAAAAAAATTATATCAATCACACAAACATTACTCGTCAAAAAAAAAAACAACAACTAGCTGTGTAAGGCGAATTAATAAAAAACATTTTCATCATTTATACTTGAGAATTTCACTTGTCTTCTTTTTCTTTTTGTATGTTAAAATAGGGCCTTGTTTTTTGGGTACAAACATCATGGGCTTTGAAGTATTGGACGGTCAAGATTTTATGGGCTCATTATTAAGCCTTTTTGTTATTGGGAGAATTATTTGAGAAAAAAAAATTTCAAATAAAGTTTTATTAGACATAACCTTTTAAAACTTGACACCATTAATTTTTCACCCATTTTTTTTTTTACCAAAACGCCCTCTTCCTATCTTTTTCTTCATCACTATACATTTAAACCCTAATCCTAATCTAACCCCACAGCTGCCGCCATCGAACACTATCTCTGACCACCATTGTTGACCACCCGCTTTGATCCCACCATAATCTCAAAGTGAGATCTAAACTCAAATCAAAAATTAATTTGAGATTGAAATCATTATTATTATTTAGGCTCAAAATTGTGGATGACGGTGATAAAAGGCTTCGCGGCTGAAGAAGAGGAGACGGGTAACACGGCAATGAACAATAGTGTATATATATAGAGAGAGATTGGATCTGGAAGGTGATCATGTAAAGAGCGACAAAGGTAATGGTAGCTAGAAATGGAGACTCGGTTATTGTATGGTGGTAAAGGCAGAGCTGAACCTGAGATGAGCCGCAACAGACTCTTGCCTCAGGCCCCATAATTTTTTAAAGTTTGAAGTTGGAGAAGTTCATTGATCAAAAAATCGTATATGTTATCATTGATCAAAAAAATAAGTAGTAATCATTTATGTAGATTAATTTAATTTAATTTATTTTCTTTGAATTTAGATGCTTAGAAAAGAAAAAGAAAAACCTAAAAATTTGAGGACGGAGGGCCTCATTGATAAATTTCGCTTTAGGCCCTCAGAATTCTCAGGTCCAGCCGTGAGTAAAGGAGTGAGGAAAGATGATAGTGGAGGCCAATAGAGGTATGAGCGGTGGAGATGTGTGGCAATGGAGATTTACAATAATGGAAGAAGAAGAAGATGAAGCTCTCCACCCTCTTTTGAGTTAGGGTTTAAAGTGGAATGTGGATGAAGAAGAAGATAGAAACGGGCATTTTGGTTAAAAAAAAAATTTTGAAAATTGATGGAAAGTTAATGGTACGTGTCAGGTTTCAGGGGGCTAAGCATAACAAAAATTTATTTGGGTTTTTTTTTTTCCTCAAATAAAGCTATTTGTAGTAATATCGATTTAAATTGACAAATCATAAATTTTATTTTAACATAAATTCGTATGGTGTGATTTTTTTTAGGAACTTGTATAATAGTTATTTTTTTATTATTTTACCAAACTTGTGTAATAGTTATAAGTTCCCTTAATTTCGATGAACTATATATTTATATTTTCTTATTTAATATCTTCCAAGTTAACTTAAATTTATGACTTTATATACTAGTTCATTTTTTCAACCAAAAACTAGAATTAGATAATTCATAAATTAACTAATTTTAAATGGTCTAATTCATAAATTGGAGGATGACCAAACGAATAGTTTATGATTTAATGGAATGGTTGCTTCTTAAATATTTGTGTAAAATTTGAGAAAATTAATAAGAGACAGAATGCGGCATTCCTTTCAAAGTATGTGTTCACCAAAAAAAATAAAAAATTCTTAAAGTATGTTTTATGTTTTTTTGGTACAATAAAGTATGTTTTCATGTACCAAATTAAATTAATTATGTGTTTTCTCATTTCAGTCCTCAAAGTTCCATTCGTCTCATTTTAATACTTAAAGTTTGAGTCATTCTTTACTTTTATCTAATATTTGATGGACCACCAACTTTTTGGACAGAATATCCATGTGCCACATGAATTTTCTGTTCAAAAAATTAACGAAAATCTAATTTTTGATGAAAATAAGACACGACTCCAATTGCGAATACCAAAACTAAAGGAAAGGAACTTTAAAAACCAAAGTGAGAAAGTTATCAAACTCCAAAGTGTAAGAATATTCGATTACCCAAGTGGAGAAGCACTATTCAAGTTTTCATTCCCCTTCTTTTTTCAAAAAAATAAATAAATTATCATTCCACTTGCTCTAACATTTTCAGTATTCGGCCTTTAAATTAATTTCGATTACAACTCGTTATTAAATTTTCTAATTTGTGTATGGAACTCAGCTTGCTAAACTTTCAATAATTGAAAAAGACCTCAGACCAAAACAAAAAAAAAAGACCAAGACCTTTCTAGCTAGTAGCATCAATTTCAGTAATTGAAAAAGACCTCAAATCGAAACAAAAATAAAGACCAAGACCTTTCTAGCTAGTAGAATTAGAGTCAGACAATAAAACAATTAACAGTGGCCTTCAAGTCACATATTACACTTAGAGTCTGATTTAGCCTGTCTAGCTAAAGTATGAACAACGGTATTACTAGTCCTCACGCATAATAAAAGAAAAAAAAAATCTACAAAAATCATTTTTCACTCTGCTAATGTCCGTTACAACCACGCCCACCAAATTCAATCCATCTTCATTATCTCGAATAGCATTAATAACTTCCAAATTATCACTCTCTAAAATTATATTACGAAAGTCTTGCTTGCCGATTTTTTAATATGTGAATTTATTAGATGGGAAAAATAACCATGTGAATTCTATTCACCTTAAAGTCAAGCCGAACTAGGGAATATTAGTGAACCATCGATCTATATATGTACATTATTTTTACTATTGAGAAAACCACTACAAAAATGAAGACTTTTAGTGGCGCGTCAACGCGCCGGGAAAAGTATTAAAAACGCGTCGGCAAAAGTCGTTAAACCTTTAGCGACGCGTTTTCGCGCCGGCATAGAGCGCCGGCAAAAGTCCGACGGTAAAAGTACTTTACAGACATATGCCGACGGATGATGAAACGCGTCGGGAAAAATCAGCGCGCCATTGAAAGTGCATGACATCGTGTCTTGAAAGCATACTTTTGCCGACGCATTTAGAACCTTTAATGGCGCGTTTGACGCGTCGGTAAAAATTACTTTTACTGACGTGTTACAGACGCGCCGGGAAAGATCATTTTTGATGACGCGTTGAACGCGCCGGGAAAGATCTCTTTTGGTGACGCGTTTCAGACGCGCTAGGAAAGATAAGTTTTCCTGACGCGTTGGACGCGCCGGGAAATGTCAAAATCGTGATTTAAAAAAGACTTTTGCCGACACTTTATGTAAAACGCGCCAGCATAGGTGATTTTTTTTTATATATATTTGCGAAAATTAAATATAAATACAAATGCACTAGATAATTATTTTTTTAATATTAATAAAAATGCTAGGCTGAACCAATATCTCAATAATCAAAATGATAGGTTACATATATTATCAATACCGTAGTAACATACATAGTTAACTAATCCGAAATTCTAAAACTATTTATATAATATTACACTTATACCCCATAGACTCAAATATAAAATCTTCTAATTCGATAAGGAATTTCAACAACGAATAAAAATTTGAACCAAACGAGTACATAGTGTATTTAATAATTTTACTACAATTGTATACCAAAAGTTAATATATCCTGTACGGGTCTCGCCATTGTTAGTATAGAATTCTCCCTTTGTCAGTGCTAGATTTCCATGCATTGTAATTCATACAAGTAATTTAGTTAAAATGTAAAGTTATAGCAAGGACAATAGTAAGATAGCGGTTGAATAGTGTACAATCTTCAATAATGGAATGTTCAAATCAATTTCAAAAGAATAAAAAAAAAAGGAGGATGTTTAAATCCCATTTCTTGTGCTTTCATTGAAAAAAAATGTGAAACAAAACTGTTGCAAGGGGCAAAATTGAAAATATGACATGCTTTCAATAATCGTCAAAAGTTACTAGAAAATTGTTTAACTATGTATAAGCAGAGTTTTGAGTTCTGCTTTCAACAAGATTTTCAATTAAAAAATGAAAATTGCAAGAATAAAATAAACATTTTAAAAGTATGAAACATTTCATTAACAATTAAAATTGGTGTTTGCTTTATATATCGTTATATACAGATAATAACGTAGATTCATACTTCTCTTACTGAAAAAAGTATTTCATTTTCTTATTATTAATTATTACCCACACCCTGAATCTATGAGTGTTTAGACCTTTTCAAAGCAGAATATTTAAAGAAATAGAAAGTTGAATATTAAAATGGAATATTCAAAGAAATGGAAATAGTGTGGGTTCACATTAATATTCCACCTCTTGGAAAATGATTTAAGCATTAATATTCAAAGAATTATGACATCTTGGAAAATAATTTAAGCATTTTGTTCATGTGCGTGTAACGAAAAATTATTTCTGATCTATTTGATATTTTATTTATCAAACTAACTTTATTTGGTTATTTACATTCTACTCACTAATTTATCGCTGGGTTGTGGGTGGGCAAGATCTAATCCAAACCGACCAATCAGATCCAATTTTTCCTATTTTATGAATTGATTGGATCAAATTCTAATCAGTTTGGCGAAACCGAAAAATATTGGATCGATTTCTATTTTGGTGGTTATGTAAACCGATGAAAACCAATCCAATTAGCAATACGGTTTTTTATGTACCACATCTTTGTGTCATGGTAGTCTATTTATGTGCTATTCTTTGTTCCATATTTTACTACAAAGTTATTCAGTTTTATTTTTCCAACTTTGATAATTTAAAAATTATGGAAAATTTGAAATTTTTTAGTAGGTGTATATATTGATAAGATTCCATTTTTCATCCTTTTTTCTTTTTCAGTGGATCGGAACCCTATTCAATCCAAAATTTAATTGGAACGGGTTGATAGGGCGTGTCGGATCAGACTGTATGTAAAATTCTAAAACTGACATTGGATTGGATTGAATGCGGATAGTCTAAACACCACCGGATTGGATCGGATGCCAAGCCCTCGTCGGGGCTTCTTGTTGGTCTTCTGTAAGAAGTAGACTATATGGCTACACTTGTCAACGGGTTTGATCGAGTTGGTTTCGTGTAAGGTCTTAACAAATTCGAATAACTTTTGCCTCCCACCGAACATGACCAAATTCATTAAGGAGATCAATCTTCTAAAATAAAAATAAAACAATCTTTCATGAAATTTACACAAGAAACAAGATGAATGAAAAAATAAAAATAATTAAAAAATAAAAATAAAAGTAGGAATAAATAGTTCTAGATGGTAAAGTTCTATTAACATTTAAAAGCTTAACTTTATTTTAAACATTTAAGCTTAACATTTAATATGTTACGCGCGTATTACATTAAAATTTTGTCATTTTCGTCAAAATTTCTTCTAACCCTGCCTCTTCAATATTTTTTTTAAGCCCCAAGTTTGGCCCAGTGGTAGCGACACTGGGATCAGCGGTAGATTCGACTGAGAGCTTCCCAGGTCGAATTCCGCCAGCTAAAAAAACTCTTGATAGCTAGCGGCATGCTCTCCCGTGAGCAGAGATTAGTCGAGGTGTGCATTAAGCTAGCCCAGACACTCTGTCGTTTAGACCCAAAAAAATAAAGAACTCAAAGTTTTCACATTGTTGCAAGGTATTTATATTTCACAAACCTACTCTTATACCTTTTTATATAGAAAAATGATATAGCTAACGGTCCGTGAATTTTAATAAAACTTACAGACAATTTCTAACCACACAAATATATTAGGCCAATCAACAAAACAAAGTTTTCAATAGTTACATTGTTTTGCCCATCTTTAGATTATTTACAATATTTTAGCCGATGCATAAAATATTGTAATCTCTGCTTTAGAAAAAATCTTAAGTAACTATTTTTATTTTATGTTATCAATTAAATTTTAATTACCTTTGGTCGAAGAACGGATCGATTGGACATAATGTATTTATGATGTTTGTTGATGAAACTTAGTCTTGTCACTGAATGGATGTAACCCAAAATTTTAATGAACCAAGAACCTTTAGTGGTCAAAACCTTGTGACAAAAAATATTTTATTGTCAGTAGAGACTTTTAGCAACGTTGGTTTTGTTGTCACTTTATGAAGCAATCTTTTAAAATTAATATGATTTTGACAAAAACATAATTTAGAATTTCTTCTCATCGAAACGCGCCAGTTGCTCAGTTTGTTGAAGTGGTGATTGTGCTACTTATATAAAATTGAAGAGATAAAAAAGTACTTAAAAATTTTATTATTTGGAGAGACATATTATAAATTAATATGATTTTGAAAAAAATATAATTTAGAATTTCTTCTCATCGAAACACCAATTAATTTGTTGACATGGTGATTGTACTACTTATATATTAAAAAAAACGTACTTGAAAATTTTATTATTTGGAGACATATTATGAAATCAACATTTTTGTAAGTGTTTTTCATAAGTACTAGGAAATTGTTATACTTTCAAAGATAAAATGGGATAACTTTTTAGCGAGACTCAATTTTTAATTAATCTGGATGCAGACTCTTTTCTAGTATTGCATGATATCTTGATTATCTTCAAATTGTCTGTGAGTTGAAAAACTTATGGAGTTCCGTTATTGGTTAATCTTAATGAATTCAGGTGAGCCGTTAAAAACTTTTAAATGCTACTACAACGTTACTATTTATGGCTATTCGTCCTTACTTTTCTTTTTTAACAACTTTATTTCTTCATCTATCTTATTTCAATGGAAGAACAATACTTAATTACCTAGTACTGAACAAGTTAACGTGGATTCTATATATTGTTGGTTTAATTAATTTTTTGAATTAGATGTTTAATAATTTAAGGTCTCTTTCATAAAATATAAATAAATGTTTTATTTATGTGCCCTTATTTTAGTAGTAGGAGTCCTCTTTGAATTGGTGGTTCAAACTTGTTCTCAAAGACTCCTCTTTCACTAAGTTTGCCGAACAATGACTAGAGTATCTTCAACAATAGCGTATATTTAGGTTTTGTGTAAAATATACAAAACTTGTATAAATTTTGAGTTTCAGCATTCTTTTAAATTTAACTTTTGTGTAAAATGAATGTGTAAAATACACCCAAGTTTAAACTGCCGCGTCAGCTTTTTCTTTTCTCAATTGTTTTATAAAACTTTAAAATGTAATAACTTTTAATAGAAATCATATATTTTAATAAAAATTATATATCTAAAATCTACTTATCAAGGCCAACAAATCAAGATCCATTGTTGTTATAATAATATTTAAACCAAATTTCAAGAAAAAATAAATTGCATAAAATGATATCTAATATGCATAATTATCTTATTGATTCATTCAAAATTTACACAAAAGTTTAAAAATGTACTATTGGAACATTTCTTTTTTTTACACTTTAAGTTTTGTGTAAACGTGTCTTGACACATAGGATTTACAAAAAAAAAAAACTTACACAAAAAAAAAAAACTTACGCCATGCCTGTACAACTCATAATTTCAATAACAATAATTTTGGCAGCGACAAAATTAACTACTGCGATAACTCAGCCAGGACGCGACTGCCAAACAACCTGCGGCGAGGTCAGCAACATCACTTTCCCATTCGGGATGAGCCCAGACTGCTACCTCGATGACACTTTCCTCATTACTTGCAACAAAACATTCCGGCCCCCGCAGCCATTTCTGCAGAATAGCAATTTGCAAGTACTCAGCATATTGCCCGAAGCCGGCGAGTTGCGGATCCTATATCCAGTCTCTCGCTTTTGTTTCGACTCATCAGGCAACAATGACCCGAGCCGCAGTAAAAGATGGAGAACTGAAACCAAAGATTTCTCAATCTCCCACACGCGTAACAAGTTTACTAGCGTTGGGTGTGCCACTACGGCGTTCATCTACGGCCCAGACTACACGACCGGCTGCATATCAGACTGCTACCAGACCGAGTACGTGATTAACGGGTCGTGCACAGGTATGGGCTGTTGCGAGGCTCGGATTCCGAGGGGAGTGCACCAATCCAGATTCATCGTCGAGAGCATAAGGAACCACTCGGCTGTCTACGAATTCAATCCGTGCAGCTATTTTTTTGTTGTGGAGGAAGGGAATTACAGTTTCAACTCGGTAGACCTTTGGAATTTGAGCGGCCACGATCAGTTCCCGGTCGTGCTTGATTGGGCTGTGGGTACTGTGGCATGCCCCGACGCAGAACGGAACACATCCAGCTATGCGTGTCGATCGTTGGACAGCGTGTGTGTCAACTCAACCAACAGACCTGGATATCTTTGTAATTGCTCTCAGGGCTTTCGAGGGAATCCCTATCTTTATCATGGTTGCCAAGGTACATAGTGTTATTCTACTAACTTAAATTATATGCAGTTTGTTGGTCCAAATAGGAAGGGACTCGAATCCCTTCATCAACACGTTCTGAGTTCGGTCTCAGACACTTATGAATAGAGTAGACTCTGTTGATAGAGGACCTCACGAAAAACGCTTGACAGTACCTCGAGGGATTAGTCTTGGCTTTACATTTTATTTTATCTATTTTAAATTATATCTATATTGTACATGCATAAAGATAACTCGTCCATTCGCATCACGTGTTAGTCTATTTCTAATTATTTGAACGCAAAGTTACGATTCACAGTAGCCACTTCATAAAAAAAATAAAAAAATAACTACTAAATCATTGCCAAATTCTAATTATCTAATAAATTCAAATAATATTTCTATACGTTATTAAACTAATAGAGTTTGGAACTTTTTAAAGCATTTTCACTACTCAGAAAAGTAGTTGAATATTTTTTTTCTTATTACACATACACGATATTTTTAAATTGTAAAAAAGAAGTCTTTCTTATTATACATACACGGCTTTTTTTGTCTTTTACTTCTAATTTTATATAAAATTTGGAATATTTATTATCTGACTATAGATTTAGGTGATCGGACAAGTGTAACCATAATTTAATATTAAATAATTTGGTAAATTTGTTATTTTAATAAATACTTACAGGTGATCGATCTGTTAGGTGTTACTCAAACTCTTTGCTTTAAAACGCACAATTTACAATGTTTTTCTTTATTTTTGATTTAGAAGGTATATATATATATATATATATGTATATTTTACATTGATGGCATTTTTACATCTTAAAAAAATAGTAGAATGTTTATTTTATTGGAACTTTTTGAGTTACCCCTATTATTAATACCAAACTTAAGATACCCCTCTATTTTACTAATCATTTAAGTTACTCTTGTTTTGTAACATTTTTAACGGAATGAAGCAACTGGAACAGTAAAAATAGGGGGTAACTCAAAGGATTAGTAAAATAGAGGGTATCTTGAGTTTCATATTAATAACGAGGTAACTCAAAAAATCCTTATTTTATTTTATTTTTTTCACAGTGATGAGATTTTTACACTGTAGAAAAAACTGGATATTTTTTTTCCATATCCTTGTGATTGTGTTTTTTTTTTTTTTTTTGCCTGCAGATATTGATGAATGTGAGGAAAACCCAAACATATGTGGCGATGGATCTATATGTTCAAATTCACCTCCCGGCAATTATTCATGCTCATGCAAAAAAGGATATCAGAAGGATGGAGCAATTTGCCGTAAAAAAAGTCAGAAATCTATATGGCAAAACATTTCTCTAGGTAAGTTTATTATAAAAGAAAATCAGAAATTATTGTTTGTCTAACTAAGTCAAATGACACGTAATTAAAGACATGTATCGCGAAAAAATTGTATTACAATAAGAGTGGCGTTATTGTCAAATTAATTATACATATATATATATATATATTACAAAAATAATATACAACTTTAAAAGTTTACAATACAATTTCTCCTAGTAGTATTATGCTTTGACAAAGAGAATATTAATTGTTTTGGCAATGTATCTCTCATAAAATAGTTCCAGATTGCCAAGGACGGTCCTAAGGGAAGATCAATTGGGCCAGTCATTTCTATAAAATAGCACTAAGCCACTTACTAGTACTATGGGTATTGTGGTGAATTCAAAAACCGAGCATCCGATCTATACCGATCCGAATCGATAGGGTAGAAACCAAACTGAAAAAAACTGAAACCGAAACAAATAAATTGAATCAAAATCGAAACTGAATAAGTTTGGTTCGGATTTGGGGTGTGCCATTGCAAAACTGAACTAAACCGAATAATTGTACATATGACTTGAAAGTAATATTATTTCACTATTTAAAATTTTATTTTCCTAAAATTTAACAAACTATATTATTAATGTAAGAGTTAATATTTACCAAAGTAGGAGCAAGTATAGAGTTATTTTTTTGTTTTATTTTTACCAAAATAAGTATTGCCTTACAATTTATTTATTTTAAAAAAAAATATGAAAAACAAATAAAACCGAACCAAAAAACTTGGTTCAAATATGAGTTCAGAAGATTTAGAAACCCAAACCAAATCAAAACCGAATTTTAAATTCAGTTTTAGTTTAAGTCTCCCTAATTTTTACCTTTATTGAAACATAAAACACTCCTACACACCACATTCTTCCTTTGAAATGAATAAAGGGAAAGTAATTCTAGAAAAGATAAAATTAGACCAAACAATAAATAAGTCTAACCAGGATAATCTATCTCCCTTTCAAGCATCAGGTTGCGCGCCCAAGTACTTAAGGTATGTTGAATATTGTAAAAGGGCGCGCAGGGTCCTCCTGCATTTAATCCCAACGCACCTCCTTTTTTCTTTTACTTCATAACATATCCGATCTTCCAATAAGAGTTGTCCTTATTTAAAGACAAATAAAAACCAATCATTTCGAAGGGTAACAAATGAATTTTTTCATAAAATTTGGTGGAAATGATTACTATAATAAGTATATCATCTTCAGAAAATTTCATCAAAAAATTCAAACCAAAAGTAGGTGTAAAAAAAATGTGAGATATATTTATATATATATATATATAATATGTGTGTGTGTGTGTGTGTTTATTTTCGTATATTGAAATTTTATATGATCATATTACAACTTTTAATTAAATTTTTTTTTATGAAATTTGATGGAAATATATGATATACTCATTATAGAGATCTTCACTACCAAGTTTTACGAAAAAAAAATCATATGTTTATCTCTCGAAATAAACGGTCCTTACTTTTCTTAAAATAAGAATGATATTTTCAGAAAGTTCTCCCTATATTTAAATATCTTAAAATTAACCCCACCCCATATAAAATTCCTGAATTTGCCCTGGTGGCTATTTATATAGTAATTTGCTAAAAACATGCAGTGCAAATTTAATTTTCCATAAAATATACCATAAAAAGTTGCAATAAAAAAATCAACTACAAAATTAATGGTGCACTCTTTTTAGAGTTTGTCAAAGACAACTCCTTAATTTACAAAAGTGGGTTTTTTTTTTTGTAGAAAATGTTCTCAAATAAATCCCGTTTTCCAATATCCTAAAGCTGCCATGTGTTTTGCTTGAAACAAATCCATTTTAACTCATGGACTTTTTTATATATATTTTTTTTGCAATACTTCTTTTAATAAGTAAGGATGAATATATAATCTACCTGCTTTTGAAGACTATACTTTTTTTAAATTAACATCCTAGCTATATTAGGATAATGTACCTTTTGTTAAGTTCAATTTGCATAAATATATGTATAACCTCTTGCATTATTTTCATTTGTTACGTGAGTGGCAATATTTCAAATTAGAACCTTGACAGTTAAAGTGATATTAAGAATCAAACTATATAATGCAGGTGTAAGCATAAGCCTTTTGCTTTTAGTGATGGGAAGCTCGTGGATTTATTTGATTCTGAAAAAGAGAAAACTTATGGAACAAAGAGAGTTATTCTTTAAAAAAAATGGCGGATCCATGTTAAAACAACAGCTTTCTAAACAAGTAGGTAGTGTTGAAAAGGCACGAATCTTTACCATAGAAGATTTGAAACGAGCTACAAACAACTATGATGAAAGTAGAATCATTGGCCAAGGAGGATATGGAACTGTTTACAAAGGGGTATTACTCGATAATAGAGAGATTGCCATTAAAAAGTCCAAAATAAGCGAGCAAAGCCAAATTGAGCAATTCATCAATGAGGTGGTCATCCTTTCTGAAATAAACCATGTAAATGTGGTTAAGTTGATAGGGTGTTGTTTGGAGACAGAAGTACCCTCACTTGTTTACGAATTTATCCCCAATGGGACCCTTTCTGATCATATCCACAACGAAAGTCGTGCAAGTTCACTTTCTTGGGAAATCCGATTGAAGATAGCTGCGGAAAGTGCAGGAGCAATTGCTTATATACACTATGCAATTTCTACTCCAATCATTCATAGAGATATAAAGAGCACCAATATACTACTAGATAATAATTATACCGCAAAAGTGTCAGACTTCGGAGCTTCAAGATTGGTTCCTGTTAATCAAACTCAATTGACTACATTAGTCCAAGGTACGTTTGGATACTTAGATCCAGAGTACTTTCATTCAAGTCAGTTGACCAAGAAGAGCGACGTTTATAGTTTTGGAGTAGTTCTTGCAGAACTATTAACAGGAAAGGAGGCTCTTTCTTTTGATAGGCCCGATAAAGAAAGAAATCTTGCAACATATTTTGCTTTGTCAATGAAAGATGATCTCTTCATTGAAATACTTGATGATAAGTTGGTAAAAGAGGCAAATATTGAGCAACTCAAAGAAGTCGCTATGCTGGTTACGCGGTGCTTAACAGTGAAAGGTGAAGAAAGGCCCACTATGAAAGAAGTAGCATCGGAACTAGAGGGAATTAGGGTCACCAACAAACATGCATGGACAGCTGCAAATTTTAATATTGAAGAGCCAGAGAAGTTGCTTAGCCAGAGTGTACCTTGGGATGACGGCAATGGTTATGACACAACAAGAGGATATGATAGCATGAGAGAAAGAATGTTGGGGTCATTAGAGTCAAGATCATGAGAGATATCAATTTTCTTCGAGTTATTTGTATTTTTAATGTATATGTGCTTTTCATTTCGAGTGATTCTAGCTAAACTAGGGTCTGAATGTGTTATTTCATTTATCTTTGTGACTAATTAAATAAGGACAAAAACTACTATAATAAAATATTTAATCTCCATGCTTCAAAATATCATAGTAATGTGCACTTTCGAGGAGGTCTATCTCCTTGCTTATGGCATCACCACTCGCTCCCTTGAAATTATTTAATTGTTTAGTCCTAGCAAGTGCAAGGACATTCAAAGAAAAGAAACAAGGATTTTTGGGTGGAAGAATGGTTTAATTTGTTTATCCCCTCCAAGTATAGAGGGTTCCGAAAAATGGAATAAAGATTTTTTGGGGGAATAGTAATGAGAAACCTAGTTCTATTGATTAAAAAAAATGGAAATGTATGTTATTATATGCATGTCCCTACCTATTTTTAAATTACAAAAATATTTACAATTAATTTCTTTCGCAAAAGAAAGTATTTATTTTATTCATAGGTACTATATATATTATGTATTCCATTTTACATCCGGTCAATGGATTGGATTCAATTTTGTTAAGATCTATTAGCATGGATTTACGTAGTAAAAAATTGATGTATCTACAGTATCATTGAAATTTTTTATTGTCATCTCGTCCACTTATAGATTAATTTTTTTTGATAAAAATTGGTCGAGACAATAATCTCTCTACAAATTTTCATTAAATAATCATTCCAAAGTAAATAAATATAACATAATATTTTCAAGAAGTGTAAGTGACATTTGTAAATGTTTCTTCCTATAAGTCAGCAAGGAATCAGTATGTGAAATCCCTTGGGCTTACTTACTATTTTTGTTTTCATTCCTTTTCTGATATATATATATATATATGTATGTTTTTAATTAGCTGATCATTGACAAATTAAGTGTTGTTAATTTAGTTATGTGATGGAGGGGAGCCAAATCTTAATTAATAGGACCTTTAGCCATTCAGGTAATTTTAGTGCCAGTGGAAGTTGAATTACAATACCAAGATACAATCACTATACCAAGTTGTGTTGCCAATCATTGATTAGTTTGAAATGAATACCGTCTTTAAAATGATAGAAAAGTCAAAATGAACTTTTAAGTTGAGTGAGAAAACAAAAGTATATAGTAAAATTACTTAAAAGATTGTATAGTGCCTGTGCATCGTATGAGTTGTTTTGTTTGTTGATAATTATTTTTGGAGAAATTAGGTGGCTGCCCTTGTGATGTCTTAATTTGTTTTCTCTTAATTAAAAATAACGAAATGAAGTCTTATTTTTAATGCCTAACCTGAACGGTTAGAAGAAAATACATTGTGGTAATATTTTATTTTATTTTCATTTTTATTTGATATCTGATGCGTGCGTTAAGACCTTTTAAAACAAATTATATATCAAATTTGCGTATTGTTTGTAGATGGACAGAAAAGAATAAAAAATTGTTCTTCACTGATATTTATTTCTTTCTTACTTGTTATTTATTGAGGAAAAGAGATAATTGATGGAATTATAGTATTGAATGAGATTGCGTTAACTACGCCACATTGGATTAAGAAATTTCTATCTCCATTGAAATGGTGATAGAAATTCTCAATATGAATTAGTTGCAAAGTCATTTAGAAAAGTCATAGGCTCAGTTTGATAAACAAGATGAAAAATGATAGGAAAAAAATATTTTGTGAGAAGTTGAGAAATAAATTAAGGGATGTGATGAGTTGTTCGATTTTTTTATTTTTTATTTTTTCTTTTTCCATAAAAAGAAAATTTCTTTGGGTACATGGTAGTTAAGAAAAAAAATTCACAAAAGTTAAAGAAGGATGAAGGACATTTTAGTCATAAAAATTAGTATGAGATGGAAAGTATATCACCGCATCACTCAACTTAATTAATTTTCAAATTATCACACAAATCAATTATTTTTCATATTATTTTTCATCTTGCGTTTTCAAACGGAGCCTTATTGTCTATAAATAAAATATTGTCATTCGAACAATGTGTTGCATATAGGTATGGAGACAAACTTTCTTACTCATAATTTGAGACACGAGTAGAAACAATGACCTTTTAGAGAAATGAAAGGATGATATCCAAAATCCTGAAAAAATAACATATATCAACTTTCATGGGGCATCATTTCATGGCACAAAAGTGGCCACAAAAGCCACAAAATATGGCTCGTTAAAGAAAAAAAGAAGTAATAAAATGAGCCATTTATCAAAACAACGAATGTCAATGCAAGTTCATAACATATTTTCAAAATGGACCAATAATGTTGTCTAGGTGATGATTAAAAAGAAACAAAATATAAATAAAATAAAGGATAAAAATGTAATAATTAAATTTATCGTGATGCGCTCCAAGGAGGCATACCGGTACGCACAATGACAAATGTTCAACTCTGATACTAGCAGGCTGCATACCAGTATTGGTGGTTTGGCCATATTGGTACCCGTTGGTTCTTTTTCAGCAGAGGAGCTTTATCAAGTGGTCTATCGGTATATATAGACTAGTTCAAGGTCATACCGGTATGTGGTAGCAGCGGCGTAGCCGAAGCCCATTATTTTGCCTTTCTCACTTGTATAAATAGATAGGTTTATTCTATTGTTGTACAACTTGAATAACAAAGTATAGAGAGAGAAACTAGGGTTTGTTACAAGAGGATTTCTTCGAAGGGATTCTGGGTAGGGTTTAGCTGGGTTTGAAAGAGTTTGATCAATTGGATGTTTATTTCATTAATCGGTGAGAGAGGAAATTGTTGAATAAAATAGCTTTGATTTGTACATTTTAAAAATATATTTAATATTTATTTATAATATAAATATTATATTGCATACAATTAACATGAGAATATATAACAAACAAAATTAATATAAGAATTATAAAAAAAATATTTTAAATAAAGTAAAGAAACGCTAGTATGTGAGAGTCGAGACAAGTCGTTGTCCTTAGGACCATATCGCCTCCTTACGTGTAGTTATTGATGGTCGGTAAAATCCCCAAGATAAAATCCATAGGCTCATAGCGTTGTCTCCTTCGTGTGTACGTCCGCAGGAAGACGATGAACTAATCCACGATGATGTTGCCCAAAACATATGAAATTATACATATTTATATATATATGAGGAGGAGATTGGTTTATATCTTGTTATATATCTCTCAAGACAAACACATATTTATATAGTACAAAAATACTTAGGTTATTAATAAATATTAATACACTTTTAAAGTGATTTAATCAAACAATTAAATTATAAAAAGCACATAAATAAAAGAGGTTACAAATCATTTATTTATTTGTAACTTACAAATTATTATTATTATTATTATTATTATTATTATTATTATTATTATTAGAGTCTAAATTATGAATAATATAAATAAACTATTATTTTTATTAAAATATATGTAACAGAAATTGCATGTTGAGTTTCGAATTTCTCTTCATCAATAAAATTTTTCCTTTTTACGTGGAAGACCCGGTTTATGTATCCATGTTACGTCCTGGTAAGTTTTCTTGATTCTCTTTCTATTTATTTATCATCTGCTTTATCCATTATCCATAGCTGCGTATATATAGCTCGTTCATTTCGGTGATGCATTATGTGGACGATATGTTTATAGCGCGTCATGATATGTCAAAGGTTAAAGAACTCAAACAGGAATTGGGTTGGGAATTTGATATGAAAGATCTTGGCACCGCACAAAGTGGTATATTTCTCATGTTTTTGAGAAATTTGATAAGTCAAGTGCGAAGCAGGTGTCTACTCTATTAGCTTCTTATTTTGCTTTGTCTATAAAGTATTGTTCTCTCTCACTTGATGATTGCGTTGAGATGTTGAACACGTTGTATGCTAGCGCAGTGGATTGTCTTATGTATGCCATGGTTTATATAAAGCCGGATTTAGCTCAAGCAGTTAAAATGCTTAGTAGATACATATCAAACCGAGTTAAAAGGCATTGAAAAGTTGTGTAATGGGTTCTATGGTATTTGCATGGTACCAAATCCATGGGTATTGTGTTCGAGCAAAAAAATAGGTACAATTATGTTGTGGGATTCGTATACTCTGATTATGCAAATGATATTGAAAAAAGAAAATGTGTTTACTTGGGCAAGTGGATCGATTTCATGGGTATCAATGTTACAAGCAATGAGCGCTTTGTCCACGACAGATATGGATTATATAGCACTTACAAAAGGATCAAAGGAAGTAGTTTGGTTGAAGGGTTCGATGAGTGAGTAGGGTATGAAGCAAGATGCTATTATTCATTGTGAATACCTCATTTTGCGACCCTCGCAAGAATTCTGATTTTCAAAGAAATGAACACGCATGCATGCATGAGCATTTTTAGATGCACGAAAACTATGTACATGTGATACAGGTCAAAGAAGAAAGCCAAAAGGACCCCAGATGACGAGTTACAGAATTATCGAAAATTATCGAAATCGAAGACCGTCAAAACTCCTGAAAACTTGTGAAAGGAGAGTTACACATTTCGGATCATCCTCAAACTTTGAGAGTTGTTAGACATTATCATGAGAAGTAGCATACTCGAAAATCAGCTCAATCCGACAGTCGGATCTCTGAAAAATTCAGAAAATCATGAGTTTGATTCGGGTGGTCAAATGGAGGTCTTCTCGAAGTTAAAATGGTTTGAAGTTTGGTAAGTGGATAGGCCTTATTGTGGGGAAGAGCATATTAAAATTTCAGCTTTGTCAGACATGGGATCCTCAAGAATCAATTTGTCTACCGTGCAATTCTAGTTGAAATATCCTTCGTAGCAAATTAAAATAAATAGTGGTCTTCCCGAATTCTGATCGACCTAAATTTGGACAAAAATTAGAAAACATTTGGAGGGAAAACAACTCTAAGAGGAGAGAGAATTTCCCGTTAGTGAGAATTTCCCTGTCACTATTTTCATGAAAAACAACTCTAAGAGGAGAGAACTTCCCGATTTTTAAAAAATATTTTTCAAAATATTTTCTAAAAAAAAACCGAGTCATTTTCCAAAATTAATTTTTCAAAAATTAATTTTTAAAATCGGAAGGTTATAAGGGCACCCCGGGAATTCCTATTCCTACCCTAAACCTATCCATGGGGCTCTCAAGTTGTTACCGTCGGTCTGTTTTCGCTAGTCACCAAAAAGTGGTTTTCGATTTTATCTTTCTGTCGAGTCATAGTTTTCCGAGAATTATGCAACTCATGGCAAAATATTAATTTTTCGATCAAATCTCCGACTTCTTTCTCCCCATTCTTCTCCACACTCAAATTATTTTTCGCACCAGACGATTCACAAAAATCATACTTACCACCGATCATGCCTTCCCGTCACAACACCGAGCTATCGATCGATCTAACCGAGGTCAACAATACTGAGGATATCCATGATGAAGCCTCTCGTGCAGCGGATCCGCCGCCTGGTCCTATTTTCCCACAAACCGAGGGTGGCACCTTAACCCTTGAATACTTCTACCATTTAATTCAAGATCTTACCCAGTTTATAGCCATCATGAAGGATCACTAAGTGGCTATCCAAGCCCATCTTGAGCTCTAATCACTATCAAAACACCTGCTCAACCAAACCAATTCAATCCAAATCCATACCCAACCGAAGGCAACCAAACTCAAGACCCAGTAGCTCCACCTAACACTCGCCTCCCAGTTCATATCAACATCAACCACCCACTTCCTGTGGCCCTTGCCAACATCGTTGTACCACCGGCGCAAGATCCCAAAACAGCCTGGTTGAACCCTAACTAGCCCCTTCAAAACCATAATCCTCAAGCCATCCTTGATGTAAATCATAACAGCTCCCCGAAGACTAGCCTCACCATCACCGTTTATATACACTGAGGTTGCAGAGGATAAATGCACTGAGGGTGTCGACAAAAAGACCCAAACAGCCTCACCATCATCGCCCGCATACACTGAAGGTGCAGAGGGTATATGCAGTAAAGATTTCGACAAGAAGACCAAAACAGCTCCCCGAAGACTAGCCTCACCATCATCATTCACACATATTGGGGGTGGCGAGGGTACATCTACTGAGGGTATCGACAAAAAGGCCCAAACAACTCCCCTAAGACTACCCTCTCCATTTATCATTTGCGCTGAGAGTGGCTTAACCCACACCATCACAACCCCATGGTCGTCATATCAGCAGAATCAAAAATTCTACTTCTTAAGAATATCTGTAAACCTGCTGAGATTGAGGGTAAGAGCAAAAAGCAGTAACGCACACGGACTCGAAGAAGATAGCAACTTGTCAAATATGGAAGCATGACGCAAGATCAGCAGAATCTCAAGTCGGCAGCACTCCATTTCTCTTATCACCTTACGCTCACTCACTGATTGACCGAAAATCAATATTTGTCTTTTCATTGTTGCTATGTTCTCGGAAAATTGTCGATCTTGCATGCATGCATCTGCATTTAGGTAATTTCAAGTAGCGTAACATACTCCATAAATCAGGCAACTCAAGATTCGAAACCTTTTCAAAACCAAGTTTTTAAAATGTTGGTGCGATGATTTAAAAAGTATGCAAATACGTGAAATGTAGGGAAGCATGGCATAAGCATTTGCATAGTGCACACATATGAACACTTGCATAAGTGTACCACACACTAGTCTAAGAATATATAGGCACTAAGCTCCATGGCCTACCAGACAGGCTTCACCACCGCATCCTGGTATATACCTCGATGATTAGTCATACCACCATCACCGACCAGATCGTCATGATAAGATCACATGCTTTCCCAAAGAGCCAAGTCACTTCATAAGCCCTCCCAGAGAGTCAAATCACTTCACAAGCCCTCTTAGAGAGGCAAGTCACTTCATAAGCCTTCACAGAGAGTCAAATCACTTCACAAGCTATCCTAGAGAGGCGAATCACTTCACAAAGTCTCCCAGAGAGGCGAATCAAATCTCAAGCCCTTTGTACATGCAGCAATCCAATCCTAAGCCCTTCCTACAGGCACCAATCCAAGCGCTTCCTACAGGCCAATCCAAGCCCTTTCTACAGGCACCAATCCAATCCAAGCCTCTTTTACAGGCACCAATCCAATCCAAGCCTCTTTTCAATACAATCCAAGCCTCTTTTCAATCCAATCCAAGTCTCTTTTCACAGGCACATACTAAAGCCCTTCCTACAGGCAAACTCAAGCCTTCTCCAAAACCAAAAAGCCCCATTTGAGAGGATATCAGAGAAAGAATGGAATGAGAATATTTTATAAAAAACACAGGGACTAAGCCCCCACAAAAAGGACTTTTGGCCTAGCTTCTTCTCACCCGAGAAATCTTCAAGATACGCTTTCAAAGGTTCTCGGACCGAAAATCACAAACACAGCACAACGATGTCAAATGCGAACTTTCAAAGTAAACATTCTCAAAATCGCAAGAACGATGATGCTCAAAAAAATCTGACAAAGTGAGAGAAAACAAAGTGGGTACAAGAAAAAATTGAAAGAGTAAAAAAGAGGATAAATCCCACAGTGCCAAAAGAAAAGAATATTGAAAAAACAGAAAAAGAAAAAAGATGGCAGCGAGTGCCACACCAAGAGTGACAGCTAGGCTAAAAAGCACAGGGCTACGTCTTGGGTGAGGAAGGCTGCTGACCTTGCAAAAAAAAAAACTGCATCAAAAAGCTTTCAATCAATTAAGGAGGAATAAGGGCATCGAAAAACATAAAATGATGCAGGCACAAAAAATTCTTCTCTCGCGAAGTCAGGAAACAATAAGCAGAATCGCACCCTAATGACAAGAGAAAAAATGCCACGGAAGCTGAGCAAGAGGCAAAGTCCAAAATTCATACATGAGGTTCGAGAACAGAGAGAACATAATTTGATCATTTCTCAAGAAGAAAGAGGCCAGCCAAAAGTACTTCTTTTCGAAAAAAAAAAGAAAAAGATCACACCAGAACTTTCTCTTTATGTCTTCTCAGAGATTTTCACCTCCTCAGCATCAACCCTCAGCCATTATCCTAGCCAGTAGGAATTCTCATTTCTGTAGCAGATCATCAACCCACACATCAACCATTATCCATGCTAGTGGGAGTTCTCATATCTTCAGCAGATCATCAACTCTCAGCCTTTATCCTAACCAATAGGAATTCTCATCTCCCCAGCAGGCCATCAATCATCATACCATCAATTCTTAGGCAGCATACAATCAATCATCATATCCTCAGCAAACATGCACCATAATAGAATCACTGACAGAACAATCTCACACAGTCCGTTAAAGCAGGGGCTCACCCTCTAAACGGTTCACAAGTCCGTTAAAGCAGGGGCTCACCCTCTACACGGTTCACAAATCCTGTTAAGACAGGGGCTCACCCTCTACACGGTTTCCCAAATCCCGTTAAGGCAGGGGCTCACCCTCTACACGGTTTCAAATCCCGTTAAAGCAGGGGCTCACCCTCTACACGGTTCCCAATCCTGTTAAATTAGGGGTTCACCCTCTACGCGGCTAGCACACTTCGCTAAAGCAGGATGCTCACCCCTCTACGTGGATCACACATCACAGCAAGACACATGAATCGCTCATCCATCCCAAGAAGAGAGATAAGCAGCATAGCGTGGCATCATTTGCATTGCATTATTTTCAAAATATCATCTGTGATTCATGCGAGTGCCGTAAAATGATGCGTTCTCGTTATCGGCCGGGTTTCTTTGCTTCACAAAGAACCCAGGCCGAGAGGGTCTGTGAACACCTCATTTTGCGACCTTCGCAAGAATTCTGATTTTCAAAGAAATGAACACGCATGCATGCATGAGCATTTTTAGATGCACGAAAACTATGTACATGTGATACAGGTCAAAGAAGAAAGCCAAAAGGACCCCAGATGACGAGTTACAGAATTATCGAAATCGAAGACCGTCAAAACTCCTGAAAACTTGTGAAAGGAGAGTTACACATTTCGGATCATCCTCAAACTTTGAGAGTTGTTAGACATTATCATGAGAAGTAGCATACTCGAAAATCAGCTCAATCCGACAGTCGGATCTCTAGAAAATTCAGAAAATCATGATTTTGATTCGGGTGGTCAAATGGAGGTCTTCTCGAAGTTAAAATGGTTTGAAGTTTGGTAAGTGGATAGGCCTTATTGTGGGGAAGATCATATTAAAATTTCAGCTTTGTCAGACATGGGATCCTCAAGAATCAATTTGTCTACCGTGCAATTCTAGTTGAAATGTCCTTCGTAGAAAATTAAAATAAATAGTGGCCTTCCCGAATTCTGATCGACCTCAATTTTTGACAAAAATTAGAAAACATTTGGAGGGAAAACATATCAAAAATTCGGCATAATCCAACGGTTGGAAGTTCAATTGTCGAGATTGTTGTACGCAAGTACGTTTCCTACGCGGGAACAAACTCTTTGTACCAAGCCAAGGATACGGAGTCCTTCCTGAGCTCCGATCGCCTCCAATTTTTTCAGGGTCTAGAAAACTTATATTGGCAATACATATCCAAAATTCAGCATTATCCAACGGTTATAACCCGACTTGTCGTTCAAACAGGGGACCTTGTCTACAACAAGTACCTTTCCTACGCGAACACAAACTCTTTGTACCAATCAGAACAAAAGGGAACCTTCCCAAATCTGATCCACCTGAAATTTTTACACAATCTAGAAGAGTTCTATTCCCAACACATATCCAAAACTCAGGATGATCCAACGGTGGGAAGGCTTCGCGATAATTTCCAAGAGTCCTAGTTGCAATCTCTTTTCTTGCTCTCCAAGTATTTTCTTCAACTATAAATAGACCCCCCCCCCTCCATTCATTATTTTCATCAACAATCAAGGGGATTTCGTGGTACACACCAAGAGACCCTTATTCTCTCCCTCCCAGGAGGCTCAGGTATAATTTTCTCTCTCTTCTTTTATTTATTCTGCAGTGTTATAATTCATGTTCTTGCCTGCATAATTTCTATCACTTGATAGCTTTTCAAAACCCTTTTTCAAATTGTTTTTCAAAACCAAAGGCGTATAACAAACCCTAATCCAATTCCCAAATAATATTATTACTTTCTTACTTTTCCAAAAGCCCGGATTAGCGGCATTGTTATACGAAGGAATCGATAATCACTATATATCCAATCTAACTCATAGATTGCGGTGTGTATGTGATAAACACTCAATTATGAGAGCACTAGTGCCATCTATACCGATTTAATCAATAGACTATGGTATATGATCGGTTAAGTCACCTCATATCATATTGAGTATAAGATTCCACATTGAATCAGTTTTCGAAAAGCCCAATACTTTACAAAATCACTTGTTTCATTGCATCTATTATAATCAAACTCTACTTTTTTAAATCACACACACTTATTTTTAAAATCATGGGCGAATTAGGAAACACATTGTTTTCATCCCAACCCCAAAATCCCTGTTTCTAAGGTAAGCACGAAAAGCTGTAAAGTAATAGCAATAGCATGCAAGAGCTGAATTATAACACACGCATATCCTACTCAAGAGACCGAAAGGGCGAATTAGGTGCCTAACACCTTCCCGATTCGTAACTTAATCCCCGAACCTTCGAATCAACTGGTTTCGCATACATTGTGTATAAGAGGATATTTAGTCCATAAATACGTCTCTTTTACACAAACCTTTTTTGTTTGTTTAGTAAAACAAACTGGTGACTCTTATTCTTTTCAAAACCTAATTTTCAATGCAACAACGGAATCGCCGCTCATGGGGACCCCCGGGCGTCGAGAACGCGGGTTCTCACATTCATCAATATGATAGTCAAAGCACAATTTATTTGGCTAAGAATCAAGTGTACCATGCCCACACAAAGCACATAGGTGTGCGATACCATAGGGTATTGGATTGGGTTAATTCTTGCGAGGTCAAACTACAAAAGGTACATATGGATGAAAATATTGTGGACATGATCATTAAGCCAATTTCCACATAAGGGTTTAGGCATTGCCTAAATCTTCTAAATTTCACTTTGTGTTAAAGTTCGAGGATGTATCTTTGGAGGTGTTAGGATGATCTTTAAAGAAATGCACAATTTTAACTCAAGTTACATCAATCAAGGCTGACTAGAAATAACTCGCCAAAGTGGAGATTGATGTGTCTGGCTCATCATCTGATGGCATGCATACCAATATTGCCCACCAAGAAGGCATATTGGTACTCAGAGTGACAGAGGTTCAACTTTAATACTGGCAAGCTACGTACAGATATTCTTAGTTTGACCATACAGGCTAATACACTTGGGTTCTTTTTTAACGAAGGAGTTATATCAAATGTCATGCCAGTATGGACAGGCTCAAGGTCACACCGGTACACAATAGCACTAATGCGGCCCAAGCCCATTATTTTTTATTTTTCACTTGTATAAATAGATAGGTTTATTTCTATTGTTTTACAACTTGTAGAAAATAGTGTAGAGACAAAAAAATAGGGTTTTAGGTTTCTTACAATAATGATTTCTTATGATGGTTTCTAAGTATAATTTAGCTAGGGTTTAAAAGGGTTAGATGAATTGGAGATTTGTTCCACTAATCAGTGAGAGAAGAAATTAAGTGTTGAGTTCCGAATTTCTCTTCATCAATAAAGTTCTCCCCTTTCACATGAAAACTTGATTTGGATACCCACATTACGTCTTAGTGTATTTTCTTGATTACTTGTTTATGATTTATCATATGCTATATTTATTAGTTATAGTTGCATATCTATTGTGTGTGGATTGCCTGCTTGGTTGATTAATCCTATTACTAGTCGAGATTTTGTCCGCCTAATTTTCGTGGGAACTACCAAAAGGAAATTTTCATGTTATAACTACGGTTCGGGGCTAGGTTACTTGTTCTCGAATTCACAACAGTTACTACGTACATACTCCCACATAATATTACAATTGAATCAAAGTATTTTAAGAAAAAAGCTTATAACTTGCTTATTTTATTTTTCAAAATACAAATTGTAAGTGCCAAAAATTTTAGATCTCCCCACAAGAAAATTTGAAGCAATATTTAGTTACGTGTAAGGATAAATATATTAATGAGACAAGAATTTTTTGTTGTAAGTAGGTTCATCTGGTAGCTTTTATGCTATTTAGGCAAAACATCCTCCTTTTATGTGTATGTTTGTATACTGGCTCAAAGGCAGAAAACACAGAGAATAATACAAGTAAGTCACCACCTTTCTCTCTCTAGAATTTCTTACCTAAAAATCAAGACCCTTGTAATGAACTTTCTTTTTTCTATTTGTAGGTGTAGAATTAGCATTATAATACTCCATTACGGTAAATAGTAAAAGACTTAAAAAGGCAAAATTTGACCACTACTTTACCACTTTACAAATGTCATTATAAAGGATGAGTTGTCAATGTTTACCTTCTCTTTATACCCATTGATGGATACTGACAATAATTAATTCACATTGGTGAGGTGCAAATCATTTAACATGTTATAGCAGGTTAAGGTGACCTATTCTATTTTTTTTTTAGTTAAACTTTATATGGTGTTTGGTTGAGATTTTAAAATCAAGCTTTTAAAATTTTTACCAAAAAATCAATTTTACTTCACACTTTCCAAATCACTTTACTTTCTCTCTCATAAAATTTTTAAAACACTATAACTTTAAATTCAAAAATCGGAATTAAATAAAAAAAATATATTTGAAACCTAATCATCGAGATGTATAAAATAAGATCCATTGTGATTATTTTTTAAATTTTTTTTACGAGTTTTTTTGAATTGGTTGAAAAACAAAAATTAAATTCACTTTTCAAATCATGTTTTAAAATCTCAACCAAATAAGATTCCTTAAAAATTTTATTTGCCAAATAGACTTAAAATAACCTAATTTCAAATTAGGATAAGTTTTTATGGGTATTTTCGTCATTTCAATTTTATAGTTAATTAATAACATAAGTTTATAGAAAATAACACTTTCAAAATATATTTGACTTTGAATTTTCATCTATATATAATAGGTTTACAAATTATATACAACTCAACTATTTCAATAACACTTTCAATTTAATCATTTTATTATCATTCATGACAAATCATATCACAATAAAAATCGAAAAATTAATTTGAAGCATCTCATATAAGCTGTGCTACTAGTTTTATTAGTCACCGTTCAACAAAATAATAATTTTAACACAATAACATAAAATAATATTAACAAAATATATTTTCGTAATTTAAAGTATTTCAAACAAACTTAACTTTTAATAATTTGATTAGATACAGAAGTATGTGCACGACTTCCTAAATAACACTTAAAATATATATTATTTAGTATTAAATAATTAATTATTTGGTTCAATAATCAATGTGTTATGTTTGACAAACAAATTTTGTACCGTATTCAAAATTGAGAAGTATATCCACTAATTAAAATTAATTTATAATTCTACTAATTTGGATTACATTTTAATTTAGATTCCTAATCGAAATCTATTTTCATTTTAATTATTTTTTATTTTCTTTTAAGGTGCGTTTGAATTATATAATTGAATTTAGTTTTAAAATTCAAAAATTTAAGATTCAAAAATTACATATTTGAAATACAAGAGTTAAAAATTTTTTGTTTACTTAACAAATATAAGGAAATTGATTTCTAAATCCAAATATTATTCCGTTAAAATTTATATTTAATTGATTAGTAAGTTATTCTTATTTTTTGACACCGTGGCAGAACTCATGCTTACACAAAATTAACCAGTTTGACTCAACTCGCTCTTATTATAGTATTTTATTCCTTATAATATAGCGTAATTACCACGGGGAATGAGTGGGTTTATACATACACTATTCGCGATGGATTTAGATTTAAAAAAATAAAACATGCACTGGGTTGGAATGTGTTTATAAGCTTGTTGAGTTTCGATTTGGATAACACACGACCATTTGTCATCCCTCGTATTATTATTATAATTAATATTACAAGTATATTTATAAGAATAAAAAAATAATAATTTGTTTAAAAATTAATTCATATACTTTTTTCAAATTCACAAGTTTGGGATCTATAAGGAACAATTATATCTCTAAAATTTGAAAGTTATAACTTTAAAATAAGTATCAAATCTCATTATTTAAATTTATTTATAAATCTCAAATCATAATTTCACACCAAACAAAAATATTTAGATTTGAGATTCCAAATCCAAATTTCATGTTAAAACCTTCTCTTAAATCCACATTCCAAATACAACCTTAAAGAATTTTAAAAGGTTTTATGAAAAATTATTTTCAATTAATGTTATTAATACTTCCACCCCTTTCTTTCACATAATAATAATAATAATAATAATAATAATATAATAATAATAATAATAATAATAATAATAATAATGTTAATGTTAATAATAATAATAATAATAATAATAATAATAATAATAATAATAATAATAATAATAATAACAACAATTTAAAAATCAAGTATACATATTCTTCTATGTTGACGATCACAGTAAACATATTTCATGTTTATCAAATTTTCAATATATAATCATATAAAGTATTTATGACCACGTAATTAATTAGCTAGCATAACATCTGGTACTATAATTTATAATACGAATAGTATTTTCTTTCACTGAATGGTTTTGAGAGGATAATTATGCAAACAACATAACATAAACCTTTGAAATTTATTTTGTGCTTCAAAAAAAATGTATTTATTATGAAATTATGTGAAATAAATGAGTCTACAAACAATTCTAAAAAAATTTATCAAAATTTTAATTTTTTTTCACCATTCTCAAGTATTTTTATTTTTCTTTTTTGCTATACATAAACTTTTTTTCTTTTTAAAATTGTAGCATCTTATCATTTGATAATTAATTTAAAATTTAGAGTTTTCAGAATTAATAAAATATATATATTTAATACTTATGTTCTTGGTTGACTTTTGTGATAAGATTTCGATTACTTGTTTAAATTTGAAATCTTTATTTGAGATGTTTAGTTTAAATTTGAGCTTTCGTTATTTATATTTTTTTATTATTTTATTTTTTAACAGTTGTTATCTATAATAAGGAGTAGTTTTGAAAATGACTATCTTTTATTTTTAATAAATTAAAATTTATTTTGTCATCGATTAAAAAGTTATCCTTGAAACCAATCCTAAAAATAGAATGTCCTTTATTAGAATGAGAGTAATTGATTTGTACTTTTAAAAAAAGCCCCATACTTTTATTTATTTAATTAAAGTAGATGTACCTATTAATCTAATTTATGTTTTAATATTAATTATTAATAAAATAATATTTATAAAATTAAAAATAATATTTTTTTTTGTTAGTTTATCTACACTTACGGATTAATTTAACAAGCAATATTAATTAACTTAACAATGTAGATTAATTACAAGATATCAATATAAATAAAATGGCTCATTTTATAGGAGTAAGAAATAAGAATATCCTGTATTGAAATTACAAAATCATGTAATGAATATCTAATTTATGATTTCTTAAAATTAAATAAAAAAAAATGACATGTCATCAGGTAACAACAAGTTATCTACTTAACTTTGCATTTAATAATTTGTATTTCTCCAATGTGTATTAATTATGTTAGCCAATTACACATTTGATCTCAACCATTGATTTTTTATCTAATGGTTAATATTACAATAACCATCTATAAATACATAAAGAAGTAACTATTAAAACTATATTCCATTATAAAATATTATTATCCTTGTCCATAATTCACATTAACACGACCATCTCGGCAAAAAGGAGTTTAGTCGGCATAGTATGTCACCTCGGCAGTCAAGCTTCTCCCCTTAGTCTTGGGCTAGGCTTGGCTTGGTATTGCCCCCTGTGCCCCAAACATGAATATAATTTTTGGGCTGCTCACAAATGTATTTATTATTTTAAAATTTTTGTATTTGTTTAAAATTGATTAATGTTTTTGTAAGTGAAAATCAACTCTTTCTAATACGTAGAATGGTTTGATATTCTTATATAAAAATCTGAAAACCATCCATTACAAAATCAAAACAATTATAATTGTCTAATAGGCCGATTCCACATATATGGTTCTAGGTTGTATGGTGCCATGTAAAAATTAAAATTACATATACATTCTACAATAAAAATAAATAAACTATTTCAATTAGTAAAAAAGAAAATAGTATTAGACCACCTTTTTAAGAAGTGTGAAAGTATGTTAAAAAGTGAAAGTAAAGTAAAGTGAATTTTTGGAAGTGTGAATTTTTTGGTAGAAATTTTAAAAACTTGATTTTAAAATCTCAACCAAACACCACCTTAAGAGTTCAATTATATGCAAATCTAGTTTCCTCCAATTTTTCATTCAAATAAGCTTAAAGAAATGTAAATAAACTCATACATGGACCACTTTTGAACAGAAAAGTCATACAAAACAATATCAGCACAATAATGCAATCACATTTGCTGTATGTTAAAAAAAAAAATTTAAAAAATAAATAAATATAAATAAATAATAATAATAATAATAATAATAATAATATAATAATAATAATAATAATAATAATAATAATAATAATAATAATAATGAAAATAAATTTGTTAATACCCATCAATTTTTTCGGTGGGCCGGCCCAAGAACTTGAGGCGAGGGGATAAATCTTATAACTTGAGCCATGCTTCTATATAAATATGAGATGGTGGCGAAAATTCTCAATATCTCAATTTGATCATTTTTATTTATATTTTTTTTTACTTTAGCTCATTAATGTAATTAGGAAGTTATCCGTTTGATAAAATTCTTGAAAAATGATTAAAATATAATTACGTTTTGTGATGTAGAACGGGAGCGGGCGGGAAGGAGGAAGAACACCGTCTTCAACCTTGGGCTCTTGATTTTACAAGAACAAAATGAAAATTCATAGAATTTTCTGACAACAAAGAGATATCTCACATAATTTTTATTAATTCATAATTAATTGGTTACAATGATATGAAATAAGCATTATTTATAATCTAAAAATCTAAACCTACCTTAAATAAAAAAATCCTTCACATAAGGAAATTGAATTATTATAATCTAATTATATTTAGGACCTACCAAAACAAATATTCAAATTCAAATTTAAAAAAAGACTATAAATAAAGAAACTATTAGCCCTAATTAATAAAATAAAAATAAAAAACAATAAAATAATAATATGGTCTTCATTTCCATTGCATCATTCACCCACTCTTCAAAAAAACTCGTCCTCGAGTTTAATGAAGAAAATTGTTGTCTTCCATACCAACCAAGCAAATACTTCGAACTTTTAACAGTTTTCGATTTCAAGTAAATTGGAATTTTCTCAAAATTTAGATCTCCAACTCTATATTTATCAATGAATTGACTTAATTGGAAACCAAAAATACGAGCAACTTTTTCGGTGCCAATAAAATCAATAAATTCTTTCCTTGTATCAATTTTATTTTTGACAAATGAAATTTCTTCTTCAAGACAACTTTCTTCTCCAAAATCAAATAACGTCATAGCTAACCCATTAACATGTATATTTTTAAGATTTTCAACAAGTTTGGGAAGCTCAGTTAAATTTACTTGTGGCACAATTACGCGCACAATTGCTGAAGTAGAATATTTAATGTTTTTGAAGAAATGAATTCTTTCTTTTTCCTTTGGCATGTTCTCTACAAAACTTTCTTGATATTGGGTTTTAATTTCTTCAAAATCATCATAAACCCATTGAAAAAGTTTGTTCACACGAGACATAATTTCTTCAAAATCATTAGAATAATATTCTTCAATCAATAAGTATACCATTAATCCGCATGTGTTGATAGGAGGACCACCAAATGTATGCCGATCATATTGAAAATCGTTCCACCATTTTTGAACATTTCGTGAAAGTGCGCCATAAACATACTTAGCACCTTGGACTTTTGAGACCTTGAAATCATAGAAATACCTTTCAATTTTTAATAACCAATCTACAAACTCGTGTTTGTTAAATTGGCCATTAAAAATACGCCATTGATTTTTTTGTAATGCGGGTGTTCGCTCACGTTGACCACACTCGTAAGAGTAACGGGATAATGCCTCGCCTCGTGATCGGTGATGAACGCCTGAATGGCCCTTGCGATCAACGTCAACAAGAGGGTTGCTAGCCGCAACATAAGTTGACATAGCAATAGGGCGAATTTTGGATTCGGAACCTACCTCTGATACCAACTGATGTAGAACGGGAGCGGGCGGGAAGGAGGAAGAACACCGTCTTCAACCTTGGGCTCTTGATTTTACAAGAACAAAATGAAAATTCATAGAATTTTCTGACAACAAAGAGATATCTCACATAATTTTTATTAATTCATAATTAATTGGTTACAATGATATGAAATAAGCATTATTTATAATCTAAAAATCTAAACCTACCTTAAATAAAAAAATCCTTCACATAAGGAAATTGAATTATTATAATCTAATTATATTTAGGACCTACCAAAACAAATATTCAAATTCAAATTTAAAAAAAGACTATAAATAAAGAAACTATTAGCCCTAATTAATAAAATAAAAATAAAAAACAATAAAATAATAATATGGTCTTCATTTCCATTGCATCATTTTGTGTGATGTTGGAAAAAGATATGAATGTAAGAAACAAATAATGAATTAAAGAACTTATAAAATGCACAAAAGGATCACATTTTGATCTAAATTAAAGAACTAAGAAAAAGACTTAAAAAAAAATCAAAACAAAAATGAAAACAAAATTAAACACTTCATAAATTAATAAAACAACTAGTTTTCAAACTGGAAGGCCCTTGGAGAAGTCATTGGCCCCATGGCCAAAAAGCCCAGTAGTTGAACCAAATAGTGTTTTTTCTTTTCTTTTCTTTCTTTCTTTTTTTTCATAACCAAATAGGTTCAAATTTATAGCTTACTCATTTACTTTTTAAGTTTTTCTGTTTTCTGTTTCATATAGTCCATAATTTCTTTCGCAATATCTAGTTTTTGATCAAATTAAATAGTCAAACATGGTAAACAAAATTGAAGAATCTTGAAATTTATTAAAATGTGAATAAGTTTTTTGAGAAATTTGAAAAAAAAAATATGAGTTATATAGTAAGATGTTCTCTATCATTATTTATTGATACAAAAATTTATTTACCCACCATCCAAAAAAATAATTATTCCATAAATACTCAAAAAAAATACTAGAGCGTTTCATCAATTCACTCATCCAGCCCTTTCGTCTGCTTCTTATAAAAATAGTGATTTTTATAATTATTCAACATTCTTATCAATCAATATTTATTTTAAAAGGTGGATTACGAATTAAATAATGATGAAAATAACTTAGCTAAACTATTTTTTCTTTTTCTTTTTTTAGAGATTGATAAAAAAAAAAAGATCTAAGTCACTTCTCTTTATTATAAATAACAAATAACCTTTCCCACACCGAGTGCGACAGGAACCTATAAGATTCTGGAAGGCACATTTACCACTAGGGTAACTCAAATAATGCTTAATTTATCCTAAATTAAGCCCTCACATCTTTTTTTTTCTTTTTCTTCTATCTTTTGATAAAGCCGTGGATTGGTTTGGGTGGTCGAGGAGGGAGAGGAGAGCAGAGGCGAGACTAAAAGCTAATCGCTCTATATTAATATTTACACTTGTAACAACTTGAGTTTAAACCTGGTGCTTCACATCTTTTTCTAGAATGTCTGACATTTAGAATTTACCTTTGAAAATAATTAAATATATCAAATTTATGATAATAAATTCTTTTAGTTCTTTTTCTATATAATAAATATTCTATTGAAAAATTCATATTCTACCCATCTCAAATTAAGAGTCTCTATTTTTACTTTGTCATTTCAAGAAATACATTAATTTTACTGTGATCAGCAATGAAGAATAAAATTTGCTACCAAAAATTTTACATTTACTATATCTCAAAAAAAATAAAAATTACAGCTTCTAAAAAACAAAACTTGTGGTGAGCTTCTAGAACTTCATAAAAATCCCATAAGTTTGTTGTCAAAAAAAAACAAAAGGAATTAAATTAAATAAAGCAACCACCAAACATCATTACTTTCTACTTGTAACCGTTACCCAACGGATTAAAACCCGGCAGCTAAATTCAAATATCTGAAAAAAGAACCAAAGCTTAAAGCAAAAGCCACCCTTAACTTCCACTTTCTCTTTTCATATATATACACACATAAGCACAAACACTCTTTTCTCACCCAATTTGTTGTTTCTTCACCACCAAACACCCCAAAATCAAATGGGTTCTTGCATTAGCAAATGCATACCCAAACCCAAGAGAAAACCAGAACAAGGACATAACCTTATCGAGGATAAGCTTGTCATCTCACAACCCCCAACTTCTCCAAGCATTCCAAAATCAACTCAAAACCATCTTTCTCCTTCTCCATCTCCCATTTCTACATCTTCTTATTCTTCGTTTTCGTGTACCACTAGCGCTACTACTAGTAGTGCTTGTTCATTAACAACATCCTCATCGTGCTCGTCCTCGATTTTAAGCGCTAAAGATAGGTCATTTTCAAATGAGTTCTTGTGGTCTTGTGTTCAAGAAAATCCGCATATTGTCAAACTCGACCCGGTCAATTCAAGTGTCGAAAAATTAGTGGGTAGTACTATTTTTCGGGCACCGGCGAAGCAAGTGATTCTTGATAGGCGTGTTGGGTCGACCCCACAAAAAAGGGCACGCGCTAATTCACCAAATGTAGCGCGTCAAAAAAGCTTTAGAGAAAGGAAGGAACCTGACAGACATCAGAGTTCACCGGTTCTTGCACGACAAAGAAGCTTCAGAGAGAGACCTCAGAGTCCTCAGAGTAGGACTCTGAGGTCTCCTTCTCCAAGTCGAAGATTCGATGGGGATAGTTATAACTACAACGGGGAATTCAAAAACTTCGCGAAAGAGAGTTTTCGCAAGGGAAATGTAGTTAATTCTATGAGGAGAGAAAATCTAAGACCATCAAGTCCAAGCAACAATTTGAGTAGATATGAAGGGTATTTGAGGAATAGAGAGAGATTCATTCATCAAAACGGTAAAAAGATTGATGAAATTTCGGTTGGTGAAGTGCGTTCGCTGGATAAAATCGACTCTATTCCTACGGAGGATATTGATAATCCTCTTATTGCTTTGGATTGTTTCATTTTTCTGTGAAAATTTGTGTGTGAATGCATATTGCTCGTATGTTGTGATGTTCATAAACTTACAGGTTTGTTATAGTGAGAGTTGCATATTTAAACTCAAGACAGGTTTTTAAAGAGATCACTTCAGTGATCTGATTGGTTTTGGAAATGAAATTATTTTTTCTTTTTACTGCTGATTTAGCAGAGTGTGCTATTTGAATCATAATCGAATGAATTGTCTTTTAAATATTGGCTTGTATAGTTAGTTGAAATTTTTCAAGAACTTGTTGCTAATTAGAGATTCCAAAAGAAACGTCATAACTGGGCAAGGATCTCTAGATACAATGGTACTTTACATCCAACGAGAACTCAATATTAAGAACTCACAAGTTATAACTCTGACCTATTTCGTGTTACCTAAGATCATACTTTGGACCGCATTGTGTCAATAACGCGTCCCTATTAGATGTGTAGTATTTTATATGCCTAGCATACAGGATTTGAATGCAGAAAAAGCTACAAAATTTTGAAACATAAATTTATCCACAACGTGATGCTAAAGTTTAGAGCCAAATTTATAAATTGGTTTCGAAGTTTTCAGACTAGGTATAGGGGGTATGGTATAAAATGTAAAATGAAATAATAAATGTACCTTTACAAAAAAAAAATTAATTTCTGCTCAAAAAATGCCTATGACTCAAATTAGTCATCTAAACTTGTTTCTAATGTACCTTTAAAAAACAAATGCCTATTACTCAAATTAATCACCTAAATTCTAATGGCATTATCACTTGATCTCTCATACTATCATATCCAATAGTTGTACCAGTACTACTATCACCACCAAGAAAACCATTGTAGCTATCTGAAGGTACAACTTGATTAAGCAGATGCTCTGATTCTTCAGCATTCAATTCTTTTTCAACCCATGGATGTTTTCCCATCATTCTCAATCCCTCTAATTCCATTGACACTTCCCTCATAGTAGGCCTTTCCTCTCCCTTCACCCTTAAACACCTTTTCACCAACGTAGCAACTTCATTAAGTTGGTCAAAATTCCCCTCTTTCACAATCCTATCATCAAGAATTTCGACCAATCTGCCCTCTTTCACCGACGAAATAAAATACATAGCTAAATTCCTGTCATTCTCCGCCCTGTCGAAAGAAAGCACCATCTCCCCAGTTAGTAACTCTGCAAGAAGTACTCCAAAACTGTAAACATCGCTCTTTTCAGTCAACTGGCTTGAGTGGAAGTACTCTGGGTCGAGGTACCCAAATGTGCCTTGTACTAACGTAGTGAGTTGACTCTGATTTAAGGGTACCAATCTCGACGCACCAAAATCAGACACTTTCGTAGTGTAATTCTCGTCTAGTAGTATGTTGGTGCTCTTGATATCCCTGTGAATTATCGGTGTTGATGTTTCAGAGTGCAAGTAAGCAATTGCACCCGCCGCTTCCACAGCTA
This sequence comes from Lonicera japonica, assembly GCA_021464415.1. NCBI lineage: Eukaryota > Viridiplantae > Streptophyta > Magnoliopsida > Dipsacales > Caprifoliaceae > Lonicera > Lonicera japonica. Next base: position 97,632 of record JAKCWG010000276.1, read on the forward strand.
CCTTCAAACGCATTTCCCATGAAAGCGACAATGCACGGTTTTCGTTGTGGATATGGTCAGAAAGGGTCCCATTTGTAATAAATTCGTAAACTAGTAAGGGCACCTCGGTCTCCAAACAACAACCCAGTAATTTTACCACATTTCTATGGTTGATTTGTGAAAGGATGACCACTTCATTGATGAATTGCTCGATTTGACTTTGGTCACTTATTTTTGACTTCTTGATCGCGACTTCTCGGTTATCTGGTAAAATTCCCTTGTAAACCGTACCATATCCACCTTGACCGATAACTCTGCTTTCGTCGTAGTTGTTTGTGGCTTTTTTGAGATCTTCAGCCGTGAATATTTTCGCGGTTTGGCTAGATCCTTGGTGTTCAGAGAGTTGTTGCTTTAATATGAATCCACCATTTTGGTGAAAAAATTGTTCTCTTTGTTTGATGAGCTTTCTTTTATGTAACAGCCAAAATACCCATGTACCTCCTACTAATAGAACCAATAGGCCCAAGCTTATACCTGCAAATAGACAAGTTCTTAAAATTAGTTACAGTTTCTATCAAATTTGTCATAGAGTTTAATAAAGTAGAAACATTTTGGCAAAACTCATGAAAATCACTCTAAAGTTTACATTTGAATTCGACCATTGAGATTCTGAATCCTTGACAGAGGGAATAATTCCCTAAGTTAATGACTCGATTCAATAAACCGAGAATTTAAACACTGAAACGTCAATTTTAAATTTTAGGCTCCGTTTGATTGTAAGGTGGAAAAGGAAAATAAATTGAGTTAGTTTTGGTGAAAAGATGGAAAATAAGTTGAGTGATAGAGGTGATATTCTCTTGATTTTTAAGTTTTTCTATGAAGAAATTTTCTTTGCTTGGTGGTGAGTAAAAATTTTCCACCAAAAACATTGAAGGATGGAGGATATATACTCATAAAATGAGTAACATCTCTCACCTTATTTTCTATCTTTTCACATAAACTAGCTAAATTTACTTTCCTTTTCCATCTTTGCAATCAAACGGAGCCTTATAATCGAGATTTTTCAACCTACTCGACTACTATATTATTTTTTATTGCTGTAGAGAAGCTGAATACCTTATAATAACTTCGACGCTAGTTAAATAAAAAGAAAATATATATATACATACACGCATTGCTTGTGCTTCAATACCCAGCTAGTATGGACGGACTAATTAATGGTGAGAACAAATGACTTTTTGTTGATAAAAATTCAACGCGTTGGGGTGGGTTTTGGTGTTTGGGTGTGGGGGGTTTGTTTGATGCATTCAAAATTAAACAAAATTTGATGTCGTCCTCTTTTGTTAATGACTTGACCAAAGGCAATTAACAATATAGTAAACAATCTTTATTCTTTCAAACTAAAAATAATTTGTTGAAAATGAAAAGCCTAAATGATAATTAATATGAACTTTACCAAAGACAGCAACCAACTTTGAAAAAATAAGTCCATATACGTTTGAATGATTTCACATTTCATCAAAGTAAATCTAATTTTAAAACACGCTTGAAAGCATTTCATTACGAAAATTGATTTGCTAGAAAATAATATAATAGTTTGTTCTTTTAACACCATAAGTTTTATTTATAAGTTATACATCATAAGTTTTAATTATATTATATATATCTTATATGCATTTTAAATTGAGACGTCGGTATCTCATCACTTAGCCAATCCTCTATGGATGAAAAAAATTTGAAAAATGCTTTTCTTACTGCCTAACACATGGTTTATATATAACTTACGAAACTATAAATCATATTATATATGCCGGTAAGAATATATGGTAAGATTACCCGGTAAATGCTACCGGTAGCACTACTCAAAATTCTTTATCTCGAATACAATTTTTTAATATATTAATTTTAAACCAACCAAATAAAGCCTTTTAACTTACCTAAAGCAATATGAAGCACAGGGGGTCCTTTGGCCTCCTTTTTACGGCAACTTGTTCCATCATCTTCATGACCTTCTGGGCAAGAACATGTATAATTCCCAGCCAAATTTACACATTCATATCCATTTTCACAGGGATTTGAAATCTCACATTCATTAATATCTGCAAAACAAACATATAAAAAAAAATCACAAAAATATACTTATTTTATATTATAAAAGTTGGGACCAAATGTACCTCATTTTTTAGATTTTTAAATTGTACGCATAAGAGATCCATTGAGGATAATATATTATTATAACAAAAGTTAAATTTGTTTTGACAATAGCACTACTATGTATAAAATGAATTCCGCTCTTCAAGATTGACAAAAAATTGCCCCAGAGTAGATATGCGGATCATTATGCGGTTCCCAACAATTTTTAGTCTTCCATAAAATTATCATCCCTTACAATATTTTAAAATTTAAACCGTCTAATTTATAACCAGTAATGAGCACGTGCTAACCAATTCTCTAAAATGTTTGTCACCATTGAGATTGGTGTATGAAATTAGTACCTCGGCAACCATCAAGGAGGTAAGGATTTCCTTCAAACCCACTTGAGCAATTACACTTATACCCCCCTCTACTGTTGGAATCAACACACTCACTATTCACATCTCTACAAGCATAACTTGTCAAATTAGTTTGAGCCTCTTGGCAAGTCAATTTCCCAACAGCCCAATCAAGTACTACAGGCACAGTCTGCCTCTGCAAATCCATTAAATCCGCTGAAGAAAATACATACTCCTCTCTTTCCACCACAAATGCATAGCTACAAGGGTTAAAACCCACCACCCTAGAATAGTTCCCTAGGCTCAGGACCCTGGCCGTAAAGTTAGCCACGCCCTCGGGTATCGTGGACTGACAGCAGCCGATACCCGAGCATGACCCGTTGATCACGCTAGCTGGGTTGTCACACAGGGAGGCACAACCAGTTGTGTAGTTCTGCTCCGCACTGGAGCCCTGGATTAGGGCCAGTGTGGCACAACCCACGACTGTAAACCAGTTCCGGGTGCTCGAGACGCTGAAGCTTGAGAGGCCCAGGACCGAGTGTATGCTGTTGTTGATGCGTCCATCGGACTCGTTGAAACACGCACTCGCCACAAAGGCCGACACACGCATCTGGCCGTCAAGCGAGATGCTCTGTACCTGTTTTTAGAATTGACAAATGAGACGCGATATGACCAAACTAGTTGAATTTGTAAGAAATTATTAGTTAACGAGTCAAGACTTATCTTTAGCAGTTTACCAATATTTAAATCCAAATAAAATGGCATTTGAATCACTTTTCTTTGTTTGGCTCGTGTTGTTTTTGTAGTATTTAGAATGAATGACTCCAAATAACATTATACAAATTCAGCTAAACACAACATGAACCTATCCGCCTTATATATATAATTTATAATGGCTTCATTGTGTTCTGAAGAATTCTCTCCAACAAGATGAGTTAGTATTCAAACTGAATGGCTCTTTGACAATACAATCCAAAACGTATGTATACAGCACATATCATGATACTATACATCTCTTAACGAATTGCGTATATGTTAGAGCACTCTTAAACAAGAAACAAAAAAGGCATCATGTGAACATCACACGACATGTATATTAGCAGTGCAACCTACCTCTATGTTGCTTTTGCGCAACAAGGCTTTGTTAGTGGTAGCGTTGCAAGTGATGAGGAAGGTCTCGTCAAGGTAGCAGTCGGAGCTCGTGCCAAAGGGGAAAGTGATGTTGGTGAGGTTGCCGCACGTCGTTGGGCAATCGGATCTGGGCTGAATTGCGGCAGTTGATAATTTCACCACCAGTAATATTACTGCGACTAAGGTTACGAGTTGCACAGGTATCGCGTGAAAAGCCATCATCATGGCTTTTAAGTTATGTGACTTTGATATATGTAATGAAATTAGCTTGGTTTTTGGTCCCGTGATTTTTATAGGAAGAATACAAGATGGATCGGAGTAGACGAAGTTTCCAACAAGTGTGAAGTATTAGGTGATGGACTTGCTCTTGGAATTTTAATTACTAAAGAATTAAGAAGGTTAAGAAGTCATAATCAAAGAACGTGGTGAAATGTCCAAATTTTAATAAGAGGAGAATATTGGGGGTACGGAAGGGGCGCTGACTTTGTCGCTGGAGGCGGACGTTGTAAGACGGAGACAAGTAAATTTGGTAGTTTATGTGCAATTTTAAATTATGACGGAAATATTTTCGAAGCAATGTACAACATTATAAATATATACTACTTAATGTAATACTTTGCTCTGGTAAAGAATAATTGTTTTGTCAATATGAGTACTCTTAAATTAAGAGTGGCATTATTGCCAAATCAACTATGTATAATGTCAGAATAATGTACAACTTTAAAAGAATACGGTGCAACTTGTCAAAGCAGTACTATGCTTTAACAAAGAAAAAATTGTTTTGGCACTATGGCTACACTAAAATTACTGTCTAGATTTTTTAAACTCTTCTCTCCAATGAATTTTGTTACTGATTTAGAAGAGCGCGACAAGAGTATTGTTCAAAAGTTTGCTCCATAAAAGTAATATGACATTTGATTTCGTTATGTGACGGTTATCGTTCAATATGTTGCACTACTGCGTTATTGATATAATAATTATAATTATATATAATGTGATATTATTGCTAAAGCAATGTAGAAATTTAGAAGCATATAATACAATTTTTCGAAACAGTACTTTGCTTTAGCTAAAGAGAATATTATTTTGGTAATATAGCTACCTTACATATAATATTATTTTTCTAATGGAAGTCCTGAATAGACGCGAAATACAATTTACTACAAATAAGACATTTTTTCTTGCTCATTAAAAACTTGTAGGTAAACATGTAAGTGGATTGGCTTTGTCCCCGAATGTAATCGGATATGTACGGGGATTCCAATCAAATCCGAATATGTTAAGCCTTTGATTATTTCTGAAACTTCGAATTAAACTGGCTCCACCCGGTTTATATCCGAATGAACCTAGAGCATTTTGGTTATGGTCCATGCTGAATCCGAATATGTTAAGCCTTTGATTATTTCTAAAACTTCGAATTAACCTAGCTCCACCCGGTTTATATCCGAATGAACCCAGAGCATTTTGGTTATGGTCCATGTTTTGCTGCCCAAGATCAAACCGCAACAATTCAAGCTCGCCCAAGTCCAAACTGCCGTTCTTAATTTCAATGTAACACCCAATAATTTTTTAAAAACACAATCTAAGAACAATTTACGAGAATACAATGATATGCCATTTGTACATTTGTCAGCAGTAAAATTTGGGTACAATCTACTTTCAATGGCCCCAATTCACTAACCTCTGAATGTGTCATCTACGTATGTTCCTATAGAAGTACTAGCATACACTGATACACATACTTATCATTTTTTTTTCTAGGGAAAATTTTTTAAGTGAATATGACAAGCGTCCTAGTTCTGGGCAGACCTAGGTTTTTTAACAGATGGATGAATTGAAGTAAGTTGAGAAATGTTAATTTTATCTTCAATATATAATTGATAGGGTATTATTTTACTTTTATGTTAAAAGAAGCTTGATATAGTCTTAGTAATATTATTGCACTCTTGTTTGAAAAAGAAAATAGGGTAAAAAAATTCGGCGGTGGTTAGTTAGGGTCTTGCTCTGCTAGATCTCAATTCTGCTCCTTCTTAGGAATCGAACTATTGACCTCCAAACAAAAATGGAAATTGCCTACCACTAAAATTTTATAATTCAATAAAAAACATAACTTATTTCAACATTCCTATCATTTTTTATTTTCTTAGAGAAAAAATTAATCATAACAATTTAGGATCAAGACTATATATATATTAGGTCATGTTAGGGGACATGTTACA